>VIRR01000431.1:0-261389 GCA_008638375.1 Nyssa sinensis
TAATTTAATTAATTAATTAATTTAATTAATTAAATTAATATTTTATTAATAATTTAATCAGGTGGGTCAAAGTGTAATTTCCAACAGTTGGGGGGTCAATTTGTAATTTCCGAAAGTTCAAGACAGAATGGTAATTCTCAGAAAGTTCAGGGGCAATTTCGTAATTAGTCAAATTTACTATTCTTAATCAGGTTAACCAAACAGGGGCTAATCCGAGAACAGGGATAGGATATCCCTGTTTCAATTTAATTCAATTTCCTAATTTCTTATCCTTGCAACCAAACGGGCCAAATCTCATTTTAATTTAAAACATCTATGCGACACGTGGCAGGGGCGGTCCACACCCGCCCGAACCGGACCCGACCCGGAACAGTCCCCCTTCGTCCCCGATTTTTTGGCGATGGACCAGTAGGGTTCCGGCGCCTTCTCCGGCGCCGGCGACCGATCTCCGGCGACTTTTTCATGTTTTAAAAATGCCATTTTCTAGAGTTTTTCAAGTAGGTTCCATATCCAATCTCCATTTCCCTCCAAACCTTCCCCATCTCCACGGAATAGAGGGTCAAACCCTCGGTCAACTCTCCGGTCAACTTCTTCCCTTTCATTTTTGTCACTGTTTGGTCACGGGTTTCCTCCCATTTTTATCCTACTGTATTTCTGCACTCGAGGGGACTATTTTAGGACCATTTGATTAGGGTTCCACAAATAAAATGACAAGGTTCAACCTCCATGGCCGAAACCTGTAACTAGGGTTTTCTCCCTATTCCCTTAACTGTTTTCTATCATTCTTGTTGCATTTGAAAGCTAAAATCATGCTTTATAAAACCCTATGATCTAAACCAAACGAATCATGCTTTTGAAATTTAAAACAGAAGCACCCACTTACCTAAATTTTCTGTTGTTTCTCTCTCTAGCCGTGCCCTCTTCCACCCTTCTTTTGGTCACTCCTCGAGCTTCTTCTCCTTCTTCACAGTCCAGAACTCTCTCTCTCTCTGTTTCCCTTTTCTTCCTTTCCTTCTCTTCACTTTCTCTCTCTATATTTCTCTCTCTCTCTATAAATCCCACGATTTCTGCTCTTCTCTCAACTCTCATACACACTCTCAGACTTCACCACAAACACACACCTACTCTCTTACACTTCACAGCCCCTCCCATGCCTTGAAACCCACTTAAACACACAACCTCAACCCATGCCCCTTTGAGTGTGTAACACTCAACACATGCACACACACACACGGCACACACACACACACACACTGTTTTACATACATATATATATATATACACATATATATTTACACATTTAATATACACACTCACATGTATACACATATACACAATAATAATTTAAATTATATATTTATATATACATATACACATACATCCATCATAATAATAATAATAATAATAATAATTATAATTATAATAATAATTAATATTAACAAAGAAAAATAAAATAATAATTTTTTTTTTTTTTTTTTTCATGTCATAACAGGTGATATATTGATCATATCACAAATTAGTGTTACTAACCTCGATTAGGTTAGGTTGATCCTTAGGTTAAGTTTGGTTAACCCTACTTTTGGTGATGGCCTAACTAAGGTTACGACCCACTGTTGGGTTGGGTTAGCTCTTAACCCTAGTTTAGGTTATGTGGCTGCTTAGTGTCCAAAAAGTTTTAAATATTGTTTTACTTATGTAATTCTTGACACATTATGCCAAACTACCTATTTTACTGGAGGTGGGTGTTACATTTTTAGTTAAATCGTACTTCTCATTTCATCCAAATGAGCACTAAGCTTGCTTAACTATAGGAATAGAATAGAAACATAGTTTAATCTTTGTACATGTCCGTACTAAAATGTCCTTTAATGATATATTAAGATATTTCAAACATGTAATTAAGTAGCACACATCACATCAAAGTTGTCCAAACATCACGTCAATTTGGTGTTTGGACAAATTCAGCTTATGGAAAATTGATTTCAAAATAATTAGTTCTAAAAAAATGAATTTGAAAGAATCAATTTGATATTTGGATTAATATTTTTTAAAAGTGATTCAAATGTAAGAGGTGATAATTAAGTATTTGATAAAATAATTTGCATTTTGAAAAACGGTTGTCATATTTCATATTCAGACCCAACCTTATTGTGTATTGCATTTTGAAGTATGTAGTCTGCCACTCTTCAAAGTATTTGCTAATTACCATTCAATTAGGCAGTATTTTCATTACATTTAATAACAAATAAGGAAATAACTTGATATATCACAATCTTTTAACCTAAGAAATGCTAAAAGAAAATGTCAAACTCTACCATTATTTAAACTTCACATTTTAATTAAACTTGGGTGTAACACAAGACAAAACTAGAGAGTTAAGAATACTTATACAATTAACTTCTGACAACAAACATCCAAAAGTGAGATTTTCACAACGTGGTCACTATCTATGTAATGACCTAGATTTTTTTTGGAATGAAATTTTTTTTTTTATTACTAATTATTATTATTATTATTATTATTATTATTATAATGGGTTGTGTGGATATATAAATATACATGTATGCATGTAATGTGTATGTATTTATGTATGTATGTATAGATGTGTATTTAAATTGTTTAATTAATTATGTATAAAAATATATATGTATATATATGTATATATATATATATATATCAGAATGTGCACATGTGTGTAAGTGAGGTGTGTGTATACGGTTGTGTGTGGGTGTGTGATTGAGTGTGCCACACTCAAGGTGGCATGGTGGGGGGGGTGGAGTGTGTAAGTAAGTTGGTGTATAGGAGTGTACAAGTCAGAGATGATTAGGAGGGTAGGTCTGATTTCAGAAAGTGAGGTAGAGAGAGAGAGAGAGAGAGAGAGAGAGAGAGAGAGAGAGAGAAAGAGAGAGAAAAGGGGCAATCGGTGATGATGCATGTGTATATGTGTGTGTTTGGGTTAGGAAAGAAATCAGAAAGGAAGGGCTGAACTGGGGAGGTCGTGAACATTGGAAGAAGTGTAGACTGAGAGCTTAGAGGGATTCTACAACATTTAGAAGTGAGAAACGGAAAGAGAAAGAAGGAGAAACCGAAAGAAAAGGTCAGAAATTTACTGTATTTTCATGTTTCGAATTTGCTGGCTTTTTTGTAGAATTGTTTAAAGCTTAAAAATAATTACATGGTTTTATAGAGTATGAAAAATGGTGAATTTAGGAAGAAACCGCAGCTCATTTGGTTAAGAAACGAGTGAGAAAAACCAATTTAAAGTTTGAAGGAAATTTTCGGGTCATTGAGTTTTAGATCGTTTTACCTTGTTTTATGAATTGGAAATTGTTGCCCATGGGTGCAGAAACTTGTAGGTAAAATTTGGGCTCAAAACAATGGCTAAAAAGCCATGAAAAAATAAAAATTCAGTTCGCCGGAAAGTTGGGACAGCTCGCCGGAGCTGGCTGTAACTCAACTTTTCGAGGCCTTCCGGTGGTCCAAACTGAATTCCGAGGGTAGATTTGGAAAGCCCATGAAGAGTAGAAGGTGACCCAAGTGATCGGATGTCGGAAAATTGCCGGAAAACAGCTGGCCATCGCCGGAGAAGATGACCGGTGCAAGCTGCCGGAAAAATCCTGCACCATGCGTGTTGTGTTTTTTTTGTGATTTTGGGCCACGGGTCGGGTCGGGTTGACCCGCCCAAGCCCAATACGGGTTGACCCATTATAGGTGTTGTCATGAGAAATTTTTAGAAGTTTAAAAATTTGTGATTAGGGGCTGTTTGGATGCAAGAATAGTGAAATTAAAATTAAATTGAAATAGGGACAAGGATAACTTATCCAAGGTTTTGGGCTTATTCATTGTTTGGCTATTCCAAATTGGAATAGGAAATTATGATAATTATAAATTTACCCAGAAGTTATAATAATTATAATTTGACCCCAAGTAATAAAATAATGGTTAATTAAATTAATTAAATTAGTTTAATTAAATTAAATATGACAAAATGCCCCGAAGTCCAAATTAAATAAACCATTAGTGTTTTCTTTATGTGTCAACCATTCAGAATCCAACGGTGAGGTCCATTTTGCAAGGCGAGGTCCCGAAAAAATAAAAGACCCATGGAACCTTAAAAAAAAATAAAATTACCAAAATGCCCCCGAGTCAGAACCTGGTCAAACGAACCCCGATTGGAGTAAACAAATAGTGAAATCTTATTATCTTGAACATTTTGGACTCAACGGTGGAGTCCGATTTACGAAGAAAGGTCTCGGGAAATGGGAAACCGTAAAAGTATGAAATGACAGTTTTGCCCTTTTAGTCCGGATGTCCGAATTAAATTCCGCGAAAGCCCAAACCTATTTTCTTCGACGTTCCGGACTCAATAGTAGAGTTTATTTTAGCAAAATAGAAACTAATAAATTAAAGACATAAAATTTGATGAATAGCATCATTCAAGAGGCAAACCGACTGAGCTACATTTTGTGATTTTAGGGACACCGAAAGGCAGAGAGAAGGCAGTCTGACCATCTACATTTCGCTGCTAGCCACTACGCTACGAGTACGACTTCTTAGGGTTGAGACTAACCCGTCAGGTACGATATATTGTGCTAAGTAAGAAATAGAATTAAGTTTAGGATTAATTGCCATATTGACTTGATGATTCACATGTTTGTTTTATTGCTCATGCGCTTATGTGCTCCTTGTTATCTTGTTGAAAGTTTGGTAATGAATGTGGACCATGACTATGTGTATATCGCGTGTGTTAGCATAATGTGTGGATTATATTTTGAGAATTGTTAGGGTTATGAAATATGTGACTTAAAGCATGTGTTAAATGGACTATGTATGGCATGTAACCTTGATGAAATGATCTTTTGACTTGAATGTTATTGTGTAACACATCATTTGAAGCATGCTTCCTGTGTGGGTATGATGCTTTATTGAGATTACATTATGGTGTGGTGGAATCAAAGCATATTGGCATAGTATGATTCCTTGGACATGACATGACATGACATGATGTTGTATTTGGTGCCCGAACCAGCGGGAGCGATCCGCGAAGGGACATGATGTTGTGTTTGGTACCCGAACCAACGGGAGCGATCCGTGAAGGGACATTACATTACATTACATGAGTTGACATGGACATGGCATAGATTTGACATGGTTGTGGCATAGGGTGGTGTGGGTGTTTCATGGGCATTGACACTACATTGCATGGATAATATGGATGGCATGTGGATTATTGCTATTATGTGGCATGGACAATTTGGAAAGCATGTGGATTATTGTTATTACATTGCGTGGATGATTTAGAATGCATGTAGAGATGAATGTACACTTGCACATGCCACGCCTTAGATTATGTTAATGAGTTGGATGACATGTAAATTACCGCTAGTACATTGCATGCATGATGTTGAATGCCATGTAGATATAACTGTACACTTGCACATGCCACGCCCTTAATTTTGTTTCTTGCATTAGCATTATATTGTACCAGCAGTTGAGCTGACCCCTTTAGTGGGGCAACATTTCAGATGAGGATACTCCAGCTGCTAGAGACTCCATGATACCCTGATAGGGCGAAGCACTTGGCATATTTTTGGTTCGTGGGACTTATGTTTTGTAATGTAAGGGTTTAATCCCTAACGACCTATGAACAATGCAGTTGTGAGATGTACTTTATGTTATCTCATGTATTGATGGGAATGGATGCTTGTTTAGTGAATTTATTTACATTTGTTCTTTTATTTATTTTATTTTCTGTCTCGTCAGTCGCGCCTCGGATTTGTAGAAATTCGGGGCGTGACAACGTGGTATCAGAGCCTAGGTTCGAATACCTAGGAACAGTGGGATGAGTTTAGACTTTCGGTTTAGTTGGGAGAGTTGGGTTGTATGTTTTATGTGCGCGTGTTACACGGTTGTGCACGAGTGCGCACTATAGTTTATTCCCCGATAGATAGGGAGCCTGTGAATTGTTTGATGGGGTGGTTGACTGAGATTAGAAATGCATGAACGTATGCCTTATGGGATAGGCCGTGTGCCTAGTTATTGAGATATAGGTCGTGCACTTAGTTATCTATACGGTAGGCCGTATGCCTAATTATTTATGAGATAAGTTATGCACCTAGTTATCTATATGATAGGTCGTATACTTAGTTATTTATGAGATAGACCGTGGACTTAGTTATTTGCCTAGTTGATTGTGTTCCCACATGTATTTGCGTGTTCTTGGAATGGATTGTGTACTTGCGTGTTTATGTGTTAGCTGTTGATTGTGGCTTGTTGATTTTATATATGTGTGCTAGGTTAGTAACCGATTTTCATGGATTATAGTATTCTGATTATGGTATTTATACAGACTGGATTGGTATCAGGTCTTGCGTTACAGTTGATGGATGGCGCCCCATCAGCCAGTAACAAAAGGAGCTGTGATCCATGAAGGGTTATTACCAAGCTATAAAAGTAAGAAATAATAAAAGACACGTCAAGACCTTAAAATGTTAAAAAAATAGGAATCTAGACTTGTGGAGCTCTTTGTGTATGGATTGGATGATGGATATTCTGAGTGCTTACCTTTGAAATCTTAGGGATGTCCTTGTGGTAAACCCTGTTTATGAAAGAAAATGTCTTATTTTCGAATAGCATTCGCTTAGGATTGAGTATTGGTAGGCTAGTTGAGCACTAGCATGACTAGAGTATGCTTATATTGTATTGTTTAAATAAATTCGTTCCTTACTAAAGACGGTGTTAGAACTCAGTATGAATTATTTAAAGTAACCAACAGGTGGAAATGGTTGACGTTAGTTATGTAGGTATTGATTAGGCAAGTGTTATAACATGTTATATTCGTTACTTGTGAAGTGTGAGTTATTGGCAAGTACATGTTTAGTATTAGTCTGAATATCTATGTATAATATGTGGAGGGAGGTGTTAATATCTTTTTCTTGGACTTGTAGAATCATGCCACCGAGACAAGCTCCTGTGAGAGCTGGACCATCTAGGCGGGGTAGGCCTAGGGCAGCTACCCTACCTCGGCGTGGCAGACCCAGAGCTGTTACTCTTGAGCATAGCACAGCAGAGGAGGCTGTTGCTCCTACTCCTGTACCAGCACCTGCTCCAGCTTTTGCCCCAGCTCCAATAGAGGAGATAGAGCAGACTGTTAGCGCCAGAGACATGGCGGCCATGTTTCAGGAGTGCCTTCGCACTATCCGGGAGGCTATCCAGGAGGCGAGACTTACTAGTGGTGAGACCAGGGATACCTTTGTGATGAAGGTGTTCCAGAGGATGAGACCCCCTACTTTTGCAGGACAGCCTGACCCATTGGTTGCAGAGGAGTGGTTGAGGCGGATTACCAGGATTCTAGACTCACAAGGGATTACCGAGCCACACTTGAGGATTAGATGTGCCACCTTTCAGTTCACTGAGTTGGCTAGCCAGTGGTGGGAGGTAGCCGCTGGCCGACTACACCGTTTTGGGGAAGGATGGGATGCATTTGTGGCCATGTTTAATGACCACTATTTTCCAGCGACCGCCCGGATTGGATTCAGGAAGGAGTTTGAGGCGCTCCTTCAGAGAGACATGACTGTGACCCAGTATGAGTCCCGTTTTACTGCACTGGGGAGGTTCGCCCCACACATCACTGAGAGGGAGGAGTTGAGGGTTTACCAGTTTCTCCAGGGGCTGAGGCCCACTATCAGAGAGATGTTGGCAGGCCATATTATAGAAACCTATGAGGAGGCAGTGATTAGAGCCTCCAGAGTTGAGAGAGAGTTGGCTGATCTTAGAGGGATTAGAGAGTCCCGGAAACAGAGTAGAGCGACTACAGCGCAAGCTCATACATCTGTCCCAGTCTACACTAGTAGGAGGCCACCGAAGAGGTACCGGACTAGTACTTCTTCTGCACAGGCACCCCAAGGACCCATTACTTGTTTTCAATGTGGACATCCTGACCATAGGTTCGCCAACTGCCCCCAGAGAGACCCTAGTCAGGGACGAGGAGCCGGATCGGTTCAGATGTCATTTCCACCTCAGGCACAGAGTCAAGGGTGGAGAGCTCCTCAGCTCTGTTATGCTTGTCACCAGATTGGCCATGTCAAGGCCAACTGTCCTCAGGGGCAGACTTCACAGGCTTGCAGAGGCTGCCTCATTATCAGCCCATTCAGACATCTCTGCCACTACCACAGTTAGACTATGGATCTCTAGTGTCACATTATCAGCCTACACCCTTGGTACGGAGTGTTAGATCTCTCGGGCAGAGAGAGGGAGGTAGACAGGGTCAAGCTACCCAGGGTCGTGTTTATACAATAGCTACACCTGAGGCATCTACTTCTGTACCTCCTACGGTTCGAGGTATGTTCCTTGTTGTTAGTTCATGGACTATCATATTGATAGATTTTAGTGCATTCCATTCATTCATGTTTATCATGCTTGTTCGTGCATCTATATATTCTTGAGATGGATTTTAATACATGAGTACTAATGAGATAAATTATGTGTTAATCTGTGGGATGTGGTTTGATCGATTCTGAATATGAATGCTAGTTTAGTACCTATTATAATGCTGCGACTATGATTTTATATGAAGACTAGTTGCCATCAATATATGCATGCATAAGAAAATGTCTAAACATGTTTATATGTATATATGTGTTGAATACAGATGGTTAAAGATTGATATGTGTTCCTGTTTTAAATTGATAAAGAGTTTGACTAGTGTTTGTTCTTTTGGACCTTGGTGCACTGCTTTAAGTTTCATAATGGTAATGCTATGAACTGGGTTATTGAATTGCAATGTAATATGGGTGATATATGGATGATGCCATTGTGAAAGAATCACTAGGTGATTTCATGGCTTGATTTGAGATTAGTTAGATGGTCAGCAAGTTTGTGAGGGACTTTGGAGTGTCATTGTGAACATTGAGGACTTTTCTTTTATTTTTGTTATTATGTTGAGTTGTTGAGGTGGGTCGTGAGGTTTGGATGAATTTGGGAAAGATCGGCATTGATAAGCCGATAGGTTTTGAGGACTTCATTAGGTGTTGTGCCATATAGAATGCGCCGTACAGATGGGATCAGGACCAGACCCTAACAGGGAGTGTGGGGATGTCCGCACACCGCTGCATTCCCACCCAAGTGGACGAGGTTCCTTTGGGGGGGGGGGAGGGGATAATAGGAGTAAGTAATCCCTGCCACATCGCCTAGCTGAGGGAAAGATAGATAATCCGTACGTAAGGCTATACATCTCCACGTCACAATGACATTTCGTATTATTCTTTCTGACTTTGTTAAAGAAGTACATTATTTTAAAATTTCGGGACGAAATTTCATTAAGGAGGGAAGGATGTAATGACCTAGATTTTTTTTGGAATGAAATTTTTTTTTTTATTACTAATTATTATTATTATTATTATTATTATTATTATTATTATAATGGGTTGTGTGGATATATAAATATACATGTATGCATGTAATGTGTATGTATTTATGTATGTATGTATAGATGTGTATTTAAATTGTTTAATTAATTATGTATAAAAATATATATGTATATATATGTATATATATATATATCAGAATGTGCACATGTGTGTAAGTGAGGTGTGTGTATACGGTTGTGTGTGGGTGTGTGATTGAGTGTGCCACACTCAAGGTGGCATGGTGGGGGGGTGGAGTGTGTAAGTAAGTTGGTGTATAGGAGTGTACAAGTCAGAGATGATTAGGAGGGTAGGTCTGATTTCAGAAAGTGAGGTAGAGAGAGAGAGAGAGAGAGAGAGAGAGAGAGAGAGAGAAAGAGAGAGAAAAGGGGCAATCGGTGATGATGCATGTGTATATGTGTGTGTTTGGGTTAGGAAAGAAATCAGAAAGGAAGGGCTGAACTGGGGAGGTCGTGAACATTGGAAGAAGTGTAGACTGAGAGCTTAGAGGGATTCTACAACATTTAGAAGTGAGAAACGGAAAGAGAAAGAAGGAGAAACCGAAAGAAAAGGTCAGAAATTTACTGTATTTTCATGTTTCGAATTTGCTGGCTTTTTTGTAGAATTGTTTAAAGCTTAAAAATAATTACATGGTTTTATAGAGTATGAAAAATGGTGAATTTAGGAAGAAACCGCAGCTCATTTGGTTAAGAAACGAGTGAGAAAAACCAATTTAAAGTTTGAAGGAAATTTTCGGGTCATTGAGTTTTAGATCGTTTTACCTTGTTTTATGAATTGGAAATTGTTGCCCATGGGTGCAGAAACTTGTAGGTAAAATTTGGGCTCAAAACAATGGCTAAAAAGCCATGAAAAAATAAAAATTCAGTTCGCCGGAAAGTTGGGACAGCTCGCCGGAGCTGGCTGTAACTCAACTTTTCGAGGCCTTCCGGTGGTCCAAACTGAATTCCGAGGGTAGATTTGGAAAGCCCATGAAGAGTAGAAGGTGACCCAAGTGATCGGATGTCGGAAAATTGCCGGAAAACAGCTGGCCATCGCCGGAGAAGATGACCGGTGCAAGCTGCCGGAAAAATCCTGCACCATGCGTGTTGTGTTTTTTTTGTGATTTTGGGCCACGGGTCGGGTCGGGTTGACCCGCCCAAGCCCAATACGGGTTGACCCAATATAGGTGTTGTCATGAGAAATTTTTAGAAGTTTAAAAATTTGTGATTAGGGGCTGTTTGGATGCAAGAATAGTGAAATTAAAATTAAATTGAAATAGGGACAAGGATAACTTATCCAAGGTTTTGGGCTTATTCATTGTTTGGCTATTCCAAATTGGAATAGGAAATTATGATAATTATAAATTTACCCAGAAGTTATAATAATTATAATTTGACCCCAAGTAATAAAATAATGGTTAATTAAATTAATTAAATTAGTTTAATTAAATTAAATATGACAAAATGCCCCGAAGTCCAAATTAAATAAACCATTAGTGTTTTCTTTATGTGTCAACCATTCAGAATCCAACGGTGAGGTCCATTTTGCAAGGCGAGGTCCCGAAAAAATAAAAGACCCATGGAACCTTAAAAAAAAAATAAAATTACCAAAATGCCCCCGAGTCAGAACCTGGTCAAACGAACCCCGATTGGAGTAAACAAATAGTGAAATCTTATTATCTTGAACATTTTGGACTCAACGGTGGAGTCCGATTTACGAAGAAAGGTCTCGGGAAATGGGAAACCGTAAAAGTATGAAATGACAGTTTTGCCCTTTTAGTCCGGATGTCCGAATTAAATTCCGCGAAAGCCCAAACCTATTTTCTTCGACGTTCCGGACTCAATAGTAGAGTTTATTTTAGCAAAATAGAAACTAATAAATTAAAGACATAAAATTTGATGAATAGCATCATTCAAGAGGCAAACCGACTGAGCTACATTTTGTGATTTTAGGGACACCGAAAGGCAGAGAGAAGGCAGTCTGACCATCTACATTTCGCTGCTAGCCACTACGCTACGAGTACGACTTCTTAGGGTTGAGACTAACCCGTCAGGTACGATATATTGTGCTAAGTAAGAAATAGAATTAAGTTTAGGATTAATTGCCATATTGACTTGATGATTCACATGTTTGTTTTATTGCTCATGCGCTTATGTGCTCCTTGTTATCTTGTTGAAAGTTTGGTAATGAATGTGGACCATGACTATGTGTATATCGCGTGTGTTAGCATAATGTGTGGATTATATTTTGAGAATTGTTAGGGTTATGAAATATGTGACTTAAAGCATGTGTTAAATGGACTATGTATGGCATGTAACCTTGATGAAATGATCTTTTGACTTGAATGTTATTGTGTAACACATCATTTGAAGCATGCTTCCTGTGTGGGTATGATGCTTTATTGAGATTACATTATGGTGTGGTGGAATCAAAGCATATTGGCATAGTATGATTCCTTGGACATGACATGACATGACATGATGTTGTATTTGGTGCCCGAACCAGCGGGAGCGATCCGCGAAGGGACATGATGTTGTGTTTGGTACCCGAACCAACGGG
This sequence comes from Nyssa sinensis, assembly GCA_008638375.1. NCBI lineage: Eukaryota > Viridiplantae > Streptophyta > Magnoliopsida > Cornales > Nyssaceae > Nyssa > Nyssa sinensis. The sequence continues at coordinate 11,964 of VIRR01000431.1, forward strand.
AGCGATCCGTGAAGGGACATTACATTACATTACATGAGTTGACATGGACATGGCATAGATTTGACATGGTTGTGGCATAGGGTGGTGTGGGTGTTTCATGGGCATTGACACTACATTGCATGGATAATATGGATGGCATGTGGATTATTGCTATTATGTGGCATGGACAATTTGGAAAGCATGTGGATTATTGTTATTACATTGCGTGGATGATTTAGAATGCATGTAGAGATGAATGTACACTTGCACATGCCACGCCTTAGATTATGTTAATGAGTTGGATGACATGTAAATTACCGCTAGTACATTGCATGCATGATGTTGAATGCCATGTAGATATAACTGTACACTTGCACATGCCACGCCCTTAATTTTGTTTCTTGCATTAGCATTATATTGTACCAGCAGTTGAGCTGACCCCTTTAGTGGGGCAACATTTCAGATGAGGATACTCCAGCTGCTAGAGACTCCATGATACCCTGATAGGGCGAAGCACTTGGCATATTTTTGGTTCGTGGGACTTATGTTTTGTAATGTAAGGGTTTAATCCCTAACGACCTATGAACAATGCAGTTGTGAGATGTACTTTATGTTATCTCATGTATTGATGGGAATGGATGCTTGTTTAGTGAATTTATTTACATTTGTTCTTTTATTTATTTTATTTTCTGTCTCGTCAGTCGCGCCTCGGATTTGTAGAAATTCGGGGCGTGACAATCTATGTTCCGAACTTATTCATAAAATTTGAACTTAAAGAAAAAGAACAAACATAGTGAATCTGATAATAGCTGAAAAGAGTGGTAACCGAGCATATCTAAACATGCAGTACATTATTAACTCAAAATTCAGGTGAGAAGACATTAAAGAATAACTCCTACTATTTGCTAAAGAATTAAAATAATTAAAGATAATATGAAGTTAATTCATTGTATAAACTTGAAACTAATATTCTATACGTAAAAACAACACATTACTCTTAACAAGCTTAAACAATATTTCAAAAATCATATTAGTTGCTGTAAGTTTTTTTTTTTCCAAATTTACCATAGAAATTTTCAACAAGAAGAAAAATAAAAGAATCGTTCTTCATAGATTTTTGGAAGGCGAGTGAGAGAGAGAGAGAGAGAAAATAGGGCAGCGTTGATAATCTCGCAGTGTTGTTTGAGATGGGTTGGAGAGAGAAATCGACGAGTGAGAGAGAGAGAGAGTTACTGTCATCGCCGGAAAGTGAAGTCGGTAGTCGTTGCTGGAAGGTCATCTTTGTCGTCATTGGAAAGTCACCGCCGTCAATGAACTGTGTGTGTGTGTGTGTGTGTGTGTGTGAGAGAGAGAGAGAGAGAGAGAGAGAGAGAGAGAAAGAGAGAGAGAGAGAATTGGGTAGCCATAGAAAGAGGTCTAGCTCGTGATTTGGGAAAAAAATATGAGTCTTATTAGCGACGCACACCAAATATAGCTAATAAGTCCATGAGTGTCACCAAAAGTAGCTAAAAATGTCATTTTAATTATCACATTACTTTTAGCAATGAACACATGCGTCGCTAATAATTATTTTGGCATCGCTAAAAGATGCACGTCATTTTTTCACAAATTCTACTTTTTCATCACTTCTAGCTACACACCTGATAACTGGTTAAAAAATACATATTTATTTTGTTAACCCTAGATATTCGTGCACTTTTATTATTTTAATTTCTCCAATCTATATGCATTTGCTAGTTAATTCTTATTTTATCTTTTTGCAGAGAAAGCTTGACAAAGTTGATGATTTCGTGGCGGATTTGGAGCAAAAGGAAAATATTGGGCTTTAAAGTGCTAAAATAAGTGGAAAACAAGTGATTTTGGGTTAGAAGAGAGGCTTGGTCCATATGTAGGTGGACTAGGGCCTATTTTAGCATTATAGGCTCTATTTTGTAACACTTTAGACTCCCTTTTTGGGCCCCTAATGTCTAATTACGGGATTTTATGTTATTTTTCTAAATTCTTATTTTGTGAAGGTATTTTTGGAAAAAGGGGGATAATATTGTAAGCTAGGGTTTTGGAAAAGAGGGGAGGCCGTTTTTGGAGATCTGGATGAGGAGAGGAAGGAAGGAGACGACTCTAAAGAAGAAGATGAAGAACTCCATGGCTATGGTGGTCTCCTCTTCCACTATCATGGGCTAAGTTCTCTCATTCCTAGGGTTTAGATGAAACCCTAGTCAAGTAATATTGCTTTTTTGTATTTTATTTTTGGGTTAATTAATCTTGGATGTTGATTGTATAACATTGGGATTTTATTAAGGCATTGATCGTATTATTCAGTTTCATATAATCAATTTCTGTGATTTTGTTTATGTGGTTATACAATAGTAATATGTGTACATACATCAAAACCATAGGACGAGTCATAACTCAGGAAAAACAAATTGTGACTGATGCTGCACTTTTCGGCTCGCAATAAGTATGGACTCCGTGACCTGTAGAACACTCAGAAAGATGATCAGAGGACCACCGGATTGGCTCCAGCGGTAGCCGCTCCGATGCTTAAGTAAGTAAGAGAATTGAAAGACTGTATTGAAAGCCAAAGAATGAGCATGAAAATAAAAGCGTACCTCTAGGGTTTAATATATAAGCCGTGGCTTTCCTAAGTTGATTAGGATTCGATGCCATGAATATAGGGATATGATCATCGGAGATTGCAGTTACCTTGTGGAGCATTGAGTCGTAGATGGAGATGATCATAAATAGTAGTTTCCTTGTCGAAGACTGTTTCCTTGTTGACGATTACTTCCTTGTTGAAGATTGCTTCCTTGTTGAAGACTGCTTCCTTATTCCCTGCTCGGCATCCGCTAAGGCGGTGGCGAGGTCTGGAGTGTTGGTCTGAGCCCTGTGAACAGTTCTGGATATATATGTTCTGAAGTACGTTCGGCCACTTCCGACCTGATATGATGATCTGTATGCTTGAACTTTTAGTCATTGGCTGAGCGAGAATCATGTTGGCCGAGCATAAGCCGAATTATGGTCATACGTGTCAAGTGTTGATTGGCTTGTCCTTTTATGGTATATCAGTTACTCCGTCCCCAAGTCCTAGTTTGATGCTAGCAAGCAACTAGGGCTAAGCCTTTTTCGGAGAGTCATGTGTCCCGTCCGTTCGCTTCCCAAGGCAACTGTTGGGGCGTCATTTATTGCGCAGTCGGAGATTAGGTCTTTTCAAGGCCATCATTGTACTGGGCCGATAATTAAGTTTCTCGGATCACCGTTGTTCCGAACCGTCATGGCGTTTGGTTTGGTGGGTCCCTTCTGATACCGTGCTTTTATAAATACGGAACGATTGTTTGAAACGACCTTTCCCCCGTCATTTTCACTGTGCTAGAAGATTTCATTCACCATTGTTGGTTCGTGCGACCTTGAAGAATACAGATCCCCTGAGTGAGAACAGGTTCGACTGATTTTTCCTCTTCTCTTGCTTCTTTCCTCTTGAATCCGAGAATAATGTATGCTCCTTCTGAATCCCAAATTGTAAATGAGGGAGTGGGAAACCCTTTTGAGATGGCTGTTCCATCTCTTGTAGAAGATGTAGGTAACCCTGCTCCCGAAGTTATTGGGGAGAGGCCTGTTGATCCTCTCTCTAGTCCTGGAGTTAGGATAGTTGATGCTTTCGAAGAGCCCCGAGACAGGGCTGGCGAGACTTCTGGTAGGTCTTCCCATAGAGAAGAGGGTGAGGGTGCTGTCACTCAGAGCCTTCTGGACGAGTGGAGGGCGAAATTCAAATTTCCCCCAAATGTGACCTGCCGAGTACCAGGCCCCATGGATCGTCCCCAAAATGTTGAAGCCGGGGAGATTTGTGTTTACCTTGCCTGGTTCGACATGGGCTTGAGACTCCCTTTGCCGGATTTAGTCAGGCAATTCTTTTGCTGGTATAGGCTCTGCCCTGCTGACCTGAATCTCAATAGCTGGCGGCAGCTGCTAGGATTTGTGGTGTTGGGACACCTGAACAAGGTGGACGTGTCTCTGGATTTGATCCGTAGCAATATGGATATGAAGTTCAAGCAGGCAGAGGGCCTTTATTATATGTCCTTCGAGAAGGGGTTCTGACCCCTGTCCTCCGTTCCTACTTCCAACAAGACGTGGAAGAAGTGGTACTTCTTCGTCGGAGGAGGATGGGAGCATAAAGACTTCCAGGCCGGAGAGGCCTCGTCGTTCCCTCGTGTTACGGGCCATAGGGGTGAGACTTATTCCTTTAGGTTTGCTTCAGCTTTGTCTATGTCTTCAGAATTGATAAACTGATATATCTCTCTTTACTTATGTGTAGTCAAGAGTGCTTGGAAGAGGCCCGATTTTTCTGAAGCACTGCGAGATCAGTACCGAGTGCTGCTTTCAACTGCTAACCGGGCTCATTCTATTATTGTCACTCCGGAGAACCTGATGGCCGCCCGTAATGCAGAACTTAAGAAGAGGCTGACCTCGAAGTGGGTGATGCCGGAGGCCCAAGTGGTGGGGGAGTCTTCCTCCCAAGCTGAGCCTGACGCTCCTCTAGAAATAAAGAGGAGGAGGTTGATCTCTGGCTCTCCCGAGCCCACCCCTGCCGAGGCTGAGGAGGCCGAGCCTACCGTTCCTGTATCGGCCGTTCCTCCTACCCCTACCGGTCCGAGCAGGAGGTCTAGGAAGGAGAAAGCGCCTGTTGCACCGTCCGAGCCGTTTGCTGAGCCGGACTATCAAATTGCCAAGAAGGCATTCGATCAGATATGGGCTCAGGGCCCACACCGATACAGAGGGGATGACCCCTCCAAACTGATGACTGAGATGATGACTCTCCAGATGAGGGTAACTTCTGAAGCTTCTCTTGACTTTTCTGTTTATTTATTTGTTCAATCTAAATTATCTGTCTTGCTTTGTGCAGAGCATGCATAGCTTGGCTGCTCTGATGGTGACCCCCATGGGCCTTGAAGAGGCCAAGAAGCTGAGGACCGAGATGGATGAGATGAGGCTGGAGCTCGGAACAGCCCGATCCAAAGTTCAGACTGCGGAGGAGGGTCTGAAGGAAGCTACCACCAACCTTACTGTGGCAGAATCTGAGGGGAACATATATGCTCAGAAGGTTGGGAGGCTTGAGGCGGAGTTAGTTAATCTCCGAAGTTCCTTCGATCAGAAGGTTCGGTAGGCAATTGACCAAGCCAAAGTTGAGACTAAGATGGAACTGAAAGATGAGGTTGAACAGATGGGTGATGACCTGATCTTGTTCGGTTTTGAAAGCTTCCGAACTAGATTCCAGCTTCAGTTCCCAGGTTTCGACGTTTCATCAATCGTTCCTCCTGAACCTACCTCATCTCGTCCTGATCCAGACAAGACGGCTGGGGCTAAAGCCCTTAACTTGGAAGAGGACGCAGGTCCTTCTGGGAAGTCTTGAGGCTCTATGGGTTTTTATTTCTTTTTGTTTTTGCTATTGATGTAATGGGCGTATACTTCCGGTCAATAAAATTGACTTTCCTTCAGATTCTTCTTGTGTTCTTCCCTTCTGTGCAATCTTGTCGTAAGTGTGGCTGCTCTGAGCCTTTTTCATGTTAGATCAATTTGTCCAGTAATCAATAGTCGTTTTCTGAACTTCGATACTTGTCACTGAATAGTGAATGTAGATTAACTTCAACTGCCTTATTATAATAAGACAAGAAAGTAAATATAATCAGATAGACAGAGCCCGATAGAGTGGGAGTAGATTTCTGTAGAGCTCTGAGGTAGACTGCTCTGAATCGAGAGCTTGTGAAGATAACCAGGCAGCTTGTGCTTGTCATTATAATGCTCGGTATGCTGAGTACTTAGGATTGGGATATATCTGAGCTGTTTGGCCTTTGTCATATGACTTGGCCTGTCATAAAATGGTTAAGACCGAAAGATCTGAATCTTAATAGGGGGTCTGTACATTTAGGCTTTGTTCCCCTCTTTGTCAATTCGAGAGCTTCAGTGCCGGACTGTAGTCTCTGTTTAGAGAGTTCTGTACCCTGTCCCTTGGTATATTGAAGAGGCACATTTAATGCACCCTTTATTTATTCGACCGTCGTTTAGGATTTCGAGGCCTCTCTTTTTCACCGTTGCAACGGTTCAGTTGGGTGGCCTTTGGACTTCCAGTGTCTATATATATGGAGACGAGGGCATACGGTTGCGCTCAACCCTTTTGCTCCCCAATTTCTTCCTTTGTAAGAGAGACTTCATATGCTGCCGGAGTTTTGCCACTCGTCCGGAGATGATGGATGATCCCTTGCCTGAGTTAGGAATGATTAAACTATGGCTGAGAGTTAACCTTCTCCTATTTTCAGTCTCCAAGGAAGGATCGAAGGAGGCACAAGTCTTCTTGTTTCCTCTGGCATCCGGTCGAGATTTCTCCGATTGGTGGTGGCCCCTCCTTGATTTAACCGAGGCCTGGAGCGTCGGTGATGTAGAAGCAAGTGGGGTGCCTCCTCTTCTTCATGCCTCGTCTCAATTTGGCTGGGGTGAAACAGACGGTGTGAAGAAGAAGGTCCCCTGAGACCCAGAGCCCTCAACATCCGTTGGTCGTGGAATTGATGATGATGATGATGATGAAATGGCCTGGGCACTCCTTGATGCAGATTGGGGTTCAGGGCTCCTTCCTTTCAAATGGAGCCGGCGGCGGCGGTAATGGAAGTTTGGCCCCTGTGCCCCTTTATCATCCCAGGAGAAGAGCCGTTATGTTGCTAAGTATGGCTTCTGTAATAGCTTCTGTAGTAGCTTCTGTAATAGCTTCTGTAATAGCTTCTGTAGTGATGTCTTTGTACTGATGTAAATCTTCTGAATTATCAATAAAATTGAATTCCTTCTTCTCAGATCTGATGTTCTGTAGTGATGTCTTTGTACTGATGTAAATCTTCTGAATTATCAATAAAATTGAATTCCTTCTTCTCAGATCTGATGTTTTCTGTGAATGTGCTCTTTTGTAGCTTAAACACTTTCTCGTGCACTTCTGATCGTTTTTGAGAATAAATCAAAGAAACTTAGAAAAATGCCTGAATTAAAGTACTTCACCCCTGGTCGTAACCACAGTACTTGTTGTTTGTTTGACAGTTATGCCAAATAATATAAATATCAGATCTGAGGTGTTCCGATCTAGGAACTTGAGTTTGTAGATGCTCGGAACTTCTGCCTTTGGATGGACTGGATCACAGAATACGCTAATCGAAGACGGACCAGGCTCGGAAGGCCTGTGCATTAGAGTAGCCCAGGCTCTGGAGGCCTGCGTATTAGAAAATGGACTAAGTATTTAAGATCTGTACATTATGGATCCGGCTCTGAAGGATTGTGCATTATAGATGGACCAAGTACTGAGACTTGTGCATTTATGGACCAGGCTCTAGAGGCCTGCACATTTAATAGATGGACCAAGTCCTAAGACTTGTGCATTAATAGATGGACCAGGCTCTGGGGGCCTGTGTATTAATAGATGGACCGAGTAAAAACTCGTACATTATGGACCAGGCTCTGGAGGCCTGTGCATTAATAGATGGACCGAGTAAAAACTCGTACATTATGGACCAGGCTCTGGAGGCCTGTGCATTAATAGATGAACCGAGTAAAAACTCGTACATTATGGACCAGGCTCTAGAGGCCTGTGCATTAATAGATGGACCAGGCTTTGGGGGCCTGTGTATTAATAGATGGACCTAGTAAAAACTCGTACATTATGGACCAGGCTCTGGAGGCCTGTGCATTAATAGATGGACCGAGTAAAAACTCGTACATTATGGACCAGGCTCTAGAGGCCTGTGCATTAATAGATGAACCGAGTAAAAACTCGTACATTATGGACCAGGCTCTGGAGGCCTGTGCATTAATAGATAGACCAAGTACTAAGACTTGTACATTTACGGACCAGGCTCTGGAGGCCTGTGCATTAATAGATGGACGAAGTATTGAGACTTGTGCATCGATAGATGGACCGAGTAAAAACTCGTACATTATGGACCAGGCTTTGGAGGCCTGTGCATTGAGAGATGGACCGAGTAAAAACTCGTACATTATGGACCAGGCTCTGAAGGCCTGTGCATTAATAGATGGACCGAGTAAAAACTCGTACATTATGGACCAGGCTCTGAAGGCCTGTGCATTAATAGATGAACATTTTATGGAAGTAAAAGAAATAACTCTACTGATAATACTTCCGTAAGTATTCCACGTTCCATGGCCTAGGAATAGGTTTCCCAGTCATGTCTTCAAGCTAGTAGGTGGTAGGCCGAACGACCTTTGTTGCTTTGTAGGGGCCTTCCCAGTTTGGTGACAACTTTCCCATGGTGGGATCCTTGGTGTTTTGAAAGACTCTTCTTAAGACGAAGTCTCCAACTTGAAAGCTGACTGTCTTGAGTCCTACCTTGGATTTGTTGACCATTCTTTGTTGATAAGCTTCCATCCTGATGCTGGCTTGATCCCTTCTCTCTTCGAGTAAATCCAAGTTTTCTATCAGCTGCTGATTATTGGATTCTTACTCAAAGGCCTCAGTCCTCAGAGTTGGCATACCGATCTCAACCGGAATTACTGCTTCTGTTCCGTAGGCTAGTGAGAAGGGAGTTTCAGAGGTGGGAGTTCTTCTGGTTGTTCTGTTGGCCCAAAGGACTCCAGGGAGTTCTTCTGCCCACTTCCCTTTAGCCTGTTCCAACCTTTTCTTTAACCCATCAAGGATTGTTCGGTTGGTGACCTCTGCTTGCCCATTTGCTTGCGGATGGCCTGGAGAGGCAAAGTGCTGCCTGATATTGAGATTTTCGCAGAATGCCTTGAAGCCTTTACCAGTGAATTGTATCCCATTGTCCGAGATAATTACACGTGGTATGCCGAACCTGCACACAATGTTCTTCCAGGTGAAGCTCTCGACTTCCTTTTCTGTGATATGTGTTAAAGGCTCGGCTTCGGCCCATTTAGAGAAATAGTCGATGGCCACCAAGAGATACTTCCTGTTTGGAGGTGCCCGTGGTAATGGGCCCACAATGTCCATTCCCCATTGAGCAAAGGGCCAAGGACTAGGAATCGGGATAAGCTCGTGATGAGGCTGATGTTGGAACGGGGCAAATCTCTGGCATTTGTCGTACTTCCGAACATATTCCTTAGCCTGTTTCAACATGCCGGGCCAGTAGTAGCCCTGCGATAGAGCTCGGTGGGCTATAGTTTTGCCCCCATTATGGTTCCCGCAAATTCCCTCATGCATTTCAGCCAAGACATATTATGACTCGTCTGGAGCTAAGCATTTTAACAGAGGTTGAGAATACGACCTTCTGTAAAGCTTGTTGTTCAGGATCAGGTACCGAGCCGTTCTGATTCAGATTCTCCTGGCTTTGTTTTTGTCCTCTGGGAGGAGCCCGGATCTTAGATACTAGAGGATTGGGGTCATCAAGTTCTGGGGCTGTTCATTAATTTGAGCAACTTGTGCTTCCTCAATGCTGGATCCTGGCTGAAAGGAGATTTTAATTGTGGAGTCTACTTCAGACTTGAGGCGGGAGGCCATGTTAGCCAGAGCATCTGCTCTGCAATTCTGGCTTCTCTCAATTTTCTGGATAGTAAATGTCTGGAAGGAGTGCTTTAAGTGGTTTACCAGTTCGGAGTACTGGAGCATCCTTTCATCTTTAATGGCGAATTCTCCCAAGACCTAGCTCACTACCAGTTGGGAGTCAGAGAAGACATCGAGGTTCTGAGCCTCACATTCCAAGGCAAGCTTCATGCCCAGGATTAGGGCTTCATATTCGGCTTCATTATTAGAAGCTTTGAATCCCAGACTGATTGTTTTTTCTGACGTGAGCCCGTCAGGGGACTGTAGTACCAGGCTTACCCCTGATCCTTGATCGGTTGACGATCCATCAATGTACAGCAGCCAGGTTCCCGAAGTTTCGGTGACTTGTGCTTTGTTCTGAAGTGCCGGGGTGAACTCGGCTACGAAATTAGCTAAGGCCTGCCCTTTGATGGAGTTTCGGGGTACATATGCTATGTCGAACTCCCCTAGCTCCACAGACCACTTTACCAATCTTCCCGATACTTCAGGTTTCCTCAGTATTGACTTCAGAGGATAGGCAGTTGGGATCTCGATTGGATGGGCCTGGAAATAAGGTCGAAGCTTCCGAACTGATATGACCAAGGCATAAGCCAGTTTCTCTACCTCTGGGTATCTTTTCTCTGTGTCAAGTAGTGCCCTACTGACGTAGAATATAGGCCTCTATACTCCTCTGTCCTGTCTGATCAGTGCGGAACTGACCGCGTTTTCGGAGACTGCAAGGTACAGGAGTAACTTTTCTCCTTGTACTGGTTTTGACAGGAGCTCTGGAGAGGCTAGATACTCCTTTAGTTCTTGAAAGGACTTCTCGCATTCTTCTGTCCACTGCAAAGTCTTGCTGCCCTTTAGAGCTTTGAAGAAAGGTAGGCAGTGATCGGTGGATTTGGATATAAACCTGCTCAGTGCAGCAATTCTGCCATTCAGTGCCTGAATCTCCTTTCTAGTTTTTGGTGACTTCAGTCCAATCAGGGCTTGGATCTGAGTGGGGTCTGCTTCGATACCCCTTTGAGAGACGATGTACCCCAAGAATTTTCCCTTCGTAACTCCGAAGGTACATTTCGAGGGGTTGAGCTTCATCTTGTGTTGTTTGAGGATATCGAAGGTCTGGGCCAAGTGCTGGAGGTGGCTGCCTTTCTGAAGGCTCTTTACCAGCATGTCGTCGATGTATACCTCCATGGTGCTGCCGAGCAGTGGGCTGAACATCTTGTTCACCAACCGCTGATAAGTGGCTCCAGCATTCTTCAAACCGAAAGGCATCACTCTGTAGCAGTAGAGTCCTCTTTCGGTTATGAAGGCAGTCTTCTCTTGATCTGGAGGGTACATCTAGATCTGGTTGTATCCAGAGTATGCATCCATGAAACTCATAAGCTCATGCCCTGCAGTGGCGTCAACCAGTTGGTCTATTCTCGGCAGTGGAAAGCTGTCCTTGGGGCACGCTTTGTTGAGGTCTGTATAGTCAACACAGACTCTCCACTTGTCGTTCTTCTTTTTGACAAGCACGGTGTTGGCTAGCCACTCGGAATAGAAAACTTCCCGTATCATCCTGGCATCCAGCAGCCTCTGGACTTCTTCGTTTATAATCCGATGCCGTTCGGAGCAATCGGCCTTCTCTTCTGTCTGACTGGCGGGTGATCCGGATCTACCATTAGTTTGTGAGTTATTAGATTAGGATCTATTCCCTCCATGTCCCTGGTCTCCCAAGCAAAGATAGAGAGGTTGTTTTTCAGAAACCTGACTATCTTTTCCTGCTCGGTGTGTGTAAGGTCTGGGCCGATGTACAGATAACGCCCCTCTACTTCTGAACTGACCAGTACTTTAATGGGCTCACCAACAGGTTTGGCTAGGCTGTCGCGTCCCCTTGGGCTCAGGGGCTCTTCAATACTAGATGGGCAATCCTCCACCTCGGGAGAGTGAATGAGAACCGGATCTGCACAGTCCCGAGTGTGCTGTAATTGCTATTTAGGAGCCTTCTCCTTAAGAGCAATAGCGTGGCACTCCCGGGAGGTTGGCTGGCATCCTCTGACAGAGTGCACGCTCTGGTTGTGGATGTACTTCAGACACTGATGGAGGGTCGAAGTGACTGCCCCTATCTGATGTAACCAGGGTCTCCCGATTATGACGTTGTAGGGAGATCTCATATTTAACACCATGTACTCCGAGATGGTGGTCTTCTGCCCTTCACCCTTTCCTATAGTGGTAGGAAGGTCGACTCTCCCTAGTGGGGTGCTGAGGTTGCCATCAATGGCTGCCATCACGGCAGTGGTGGGCTTGACGTTGTCCTGGTCTATGCCCATCTGTTTAAGTGGTTCATAGAACAGAATGTTGACGGAGGTGCCAGTGTTGACCAGGACTCTTCTGGTCTCGAAGTTGGCGATTTTGAGGGTAATAACAAGGGCATCACTGTGAGGGCAGTGTACCCCTGCTAGATCTTGCTCGGTGAATTGGATCTCCGGTGCTGGCTTGAGCTTCTTTTCGACGTTGGAGATCTGTAATACGTTCGGGGTGGCTCTGGCCTCCCGAGCATATCTCTTTCTTGCCCTGTTGGACATTCCTGTGACAGGGGAGTCAGCATAGAGGACGTAGATGACGTGATTGTTCTGCCTCTAGGGCTCGTTTCGTCCCTCCCTCTTCTCCTGCCTCTATTCGGGCCTCTGATCGGGCCGCTGCTGAGGCTTGTCTTCTTGGGGGTTCTGCCTTCCGTCTTGTTTGACGAACTCCCGAAGATGTCCCTTCTTTATGAGCTGCTCTATCTCATATCGGAGGGTCCTGCAAGAGTTAGTTGTATGTCCATGATCTTTATGGAAATTACAATACTTAGTTTGGTCCCGCAGGCTGGGATCTCCTTTGATTGGTTCTGGCCACCTCAGGTTCTCCCGATCTCGGATCTGCCGGAGTACCTGGTTTGGTGTGGTGTTCAGAGGAGTGAAGTTGGTGAACTCTCTCGGTCCGGAGTTGTATACAGCTCTGGGTGCTGTTCTCTTCTCTGGACTCCTGGCCCTCTTTTTGTTAGAGTCTCTTCTGTGATCCTCCTTCTTGTGGTCCTCCCGCTTCGGATTATCCCTCTAGGACTGATCTTTGCCCTTATGGGACGCGCGGTTGGCTTTTTCCAGGTTGATGTATTTTTTAGCCCGATCCATTAGTACCGCCATGTCGGTTGGAGGGCTCTTTGTCAAGGAGTCTCTGAATCCGCCTTGGGCAAGCCCAGTAGTTAGGGCTGCAACAAGGAATTTCGGGCTGCAGTCAGTGATCTCCGTGAGTTCGGTGTTGAAGCGGGCAATGTAGGCCCTGAGGGATTCCTCCCTGGTCTGCTTGACATTTAGCAGGAATTCTGGCCCCCTTTTGAGCCTCCTGCTAGACATAAACCTGTCCAAAAACTGCCTACCGAGCTCGTAGAAGCTGGTAACTGAGTTCGGAGGGAGGTTATGGAACCACTTCAGAGCAGTCCCCTTTAAGCTGGTGATGAACGTTCAGCACATGAAAGCATCTGAGGCTCCGTGAAGGGCCATCGTATGCTGGTAATGAGAGAGGTGATCTCCTGGATCTCCAGATCCATCGTACAAGGTGAATTTGGGCACCATGAACTTTCTGGGCCTCTCTTCGGACATGATGGCGTGAGTGAACGGAGTGGCTAGTCTTCCGAGCAGCCTGGCCAGTTCGTCTTGCTCTGGAGGGTTCTGAGGTCCTCTCAAGCCGATTGTCCGGTCCATAGACTCAGCAATTTCCTCTACCCTTCGCGGGTCTCTGAGTCTGACATCTTGTGAACCCTTCCTGACAGCCTCGGCTTCAAGGTAGTAGGGTTGAGTGCGTCCTTCGGACGGTGGAGGGTTCCATACGGGAGGGATTGGTGCTGCATGATAAGGTTCCTGCGGTGCCGGAGGTGCTCTCGAAACCCTAGGAGTTGGGGCTCGAGTAGTGCTCTGGTAATGCACGTCGGGAACGAAAGCGGATGTTCCCCAGCCAGGAACCGTTGATGGCTGTGGATCTCGGCCAGCGCGAGCAACGCCTGAGGGGTGCCCAGGCTGGTTGGTTGGGGCCTTCCCACGAAGTTCTTCGTTCTCCATGGCAACAGGAGTTTGCGTTCCCGTAACGAAGTTGACCGGCGGGCTAGGAGAAGCCGCCGCTTGGTTCTGCGTGAGCGTTGCCAGCGTTCTAGTGATGGCAAGCAACTGCTCCTGCACCAGTTCATTGTGTCGTTTTATTGCTTCGATCTCTTGTCGCATAGGGTTGGCCGCTGGTCCCTTTATGCGAGGAGCAGGCGGCTGACGCTGAGCGTTTTGCGAACTCTGAGTATTCTGTCGTGGTCGGAGATTTGGTGCCATGGTTTTCCGGTAGGGAAAAGATGAGTTTATGAATAGAGCACTTGGAGATTAGTCTTTCCCACAGACGGCGCCAAACTGATGCTGCACTTTTCGGCTCGCAATAAGTATGGGCTCCGTGACCTGTAGAACACTCAGAAAGATGATCAGAAGACCACCAAATTGGCTCCGGCGGTAGCCGCTCCGATGCTTAAGTAAGTAAGAGAATTGAAAGACTGTATTGAAAGCCAAAGAATGAGCATGAAAATAAAAGCGTACCTCTAGGGTTTAATATATAAGTCGTGGCTTTCCTAAGTTGATTAGGATTCGATGCCATGAATATAGGGATATGATCATCGGAGATTGCAGTTACCTTGTGGAGCATTGAGTCGTAGATGGAGATGATCATAAATAGTAGTTTCCTTGTCGAAGAATGTTTCCTTGTTGACGATTACTTCCTTGTTGAAGATTGCTTCCTTGTTGAAGACTGCTTCCTTATTCCCTGCTCGGCATCCGTTAAGGCGGTGACGAGGTCTGGAGTGTTGGTCTGAGCCTTGTGAACAGTTCTGGATATATATGTTCTGAAGTACGTTCGGCCACTTCCGACCTGATATGATGATCCGTATGCTTAAGCTTTTAGTCATTGGCTGAGCGAGAATCATGTTGGCCGAGCATAAGCCGGATTATGGTCATACGTGTCAAGTGTTGATTGGCTTGTCCTTTTATGGTATATCAGTGACTATGACCTTAGAATTAGCATAGACAATTTGTATTGACCAAAGATGATTTGTGCTTAGGGTTTTGGTGCGTGATTTTCTTGATGATTGTATTGAGGCTTGTAGCCAAAATACATATTTTACATCCAAATTGAATGACCCAAGAATTAATACAATTGAAGCTAGTTACAAGATTAGTGGTGGATTCAACACCCTAGGAATTCTCTTTTAATTTGATTCCTCATTAATTCAGTTAAATATTTTCTTTAAGTATAGTTCTCATTTAATTTTAGGAAAGAATCAACAAACAATCACTCTTTCTGCTCAACTTTGATTTTTTAAACAATTAACAGTCTCTGTGGGTTCGACCCTTACTTCTCTACTATACTAGTAGTTTAGTTTGGTAATTTGATTGATTTTCACGACAGATCAACACCTTATATCCATCGCTAATATTAACTTAGCGATGCTTTGATGGGCGTCGCTAAAAATATAAATTTTTGTAGTGACACTATATATGGTATAATATATATATATATATATATATATATATATATATAGAGAGAGAGAGAGAGAGAGAGAGAGAAAGG
Organism: Nyssa sinensis; assembly: GCA_008638375.1. Taxonomy (NCBI): domain Eukaryota; kingdom Viridiplantae; phylum Streptophyta; class Magnoliopsida; order Cornales; family Nyssaceae; genus Nyssa; species Nyssa sinensis. Next base: position 27,079 of record VIRR01000431.1, read on the forward strand.
ATTTTTATAATATAATATAGATAATAAAAAAATATTTATAATTTTATAGAATATTTAATATTCATATAAGAGATATTTGTAAAAAAAAATTATTCATTAAATTTTATAACATTCAACAAACAATCACCAATACTATCTAATAAATAATTTTTACCAAACACTCATAAGTTATTCTCATCCAAACACCCATAATTTATTCAGAAGAAGTCAATTTATAGAATCTATTATTCATAATATATTCTCTATAAGCTAAAACTCTCACAAACTAACTCTAAGAATATTGTCCCAATGTAACTTACGTAACACTCTTCTTCGGATTTAATGCTTCCCCATATTATAATATGAACATGATTTTTTCAATTATTTAAATTTTTGGAATTTTTTACCAAACCCATGTGGTTTTGGTTTGATTTAACCCGACTCATGCACTTTTTGACTATTTTCCAAATTTATGTAGTTTTTAAAATCGCATTTTAAAGATCTGATTTCATTGTTAATTTTGTAACAAAATCGCATCTTCAAGATGCAATTTTGAAATCACATTCTCAACATGCAATTTTAATTAGAGTAGTTATATAATTAGTAATTAATTAGTTTGGTTTTTGAACACTTGAAATCACATCTTGATAATACGATTTGGAAATCACATCTTGATAATGCAATTTTCAAATAGTATCTTGATAATGCCATACATCCTCAGCCACCACCACCATATGCAGACTTTTCAACTAGTCCACTAGGCTGCAGGTATAATTGTTTCTCTCATCTTTGTTTCTATTATATTATTGTTATATTTTTGACATTTGAATGTTTGTTTGGAATAGATGGGATGCTAGAGTCTCGTAGAGGGCCGCCCCTTCCCATGTCTTATGACATTACAAAGACCAACTAGACCAGATGAGGGAAGACCAACTATATATGGTATGGTAATTAACTATCCTCATTCATTAACATAAAATTCAACTAACCACCTATATTTTATTGTGTAGATGATCTAAGAGCCGTATACCATGAATGTCCGCGTTGAGTTGTCAGACTATTGCCTTGGGGGGTCACGATATTTGTCTTGCCCGGATGTTACTCGTCTATTTCTCAATGGTTAAATGGCATTTACTTAATCGTGTCTTGCGATAGTTTGATCTGCTACAGCGGATCCCGTTTAATTTTTATACCAATCGGAAACTACATTCGATTGATAGACGTGAAAGGCTTGGGTACGACTAGGCAGACTATCACAACAACTACATTGACATGTGGGTACACCGTCGCAAGCACCTCATCACTAGGGATCCTGGTACTGGTCAAATAGTTGATAATGACCCTTACTTACTCTAGTACAAGCGCATTACTCGCACACTCAATTGGGTTCCAACCAATAGCCATCATTCGCGAGTTATTAGTGCGATATCATTTTTTTTAGATTTAGTACTTTAAATTAGTATAAACTTCTCTTTGACCAATAATGTTTTAAATTTGTCCCCAAAAGCATATTGCTGCGACTTTAATATTGCAATCCTAAGTACAGGATGTCGCGAAGTAATAATACTCGGTAAGTCCGAGATTGAATCATAGGAAACTTAAGACAATTGACAAAAATAAAAATTTAATAAAATCAAATATGTTTGCTTGGAGAAAATGGTTGTTTGATTACAAAAACAAATGAAATAACTAAAAATAATATAGAAGAGTATTAAGGCATCAGAGATCCATAACAATAAACTTATGATAATTATATATGATTCTCTTTTTTATACTCAATTGAAATTCACACAAATGGTGACCCCAATCGGAAGATGGTGTTGTGATTATGAAAATACTATTATGTTTGGTTAATTCAAAACATGGCAACACTAGTTATTTGATTCGCAGGGAATTCTAAGTATTTATCATGCCCCGAGTCTACGATAAATCAAAGAATTATACAAAACAAAGAAACTTTACTAACACTTTAATTAAACTAAAAAAATATTGAATCTTGCATTAAGAGCATTGGCGAATCACACAAAAAAATCATATGATTGTTGTTGCTTCACTCCTAGTCTTAGCCAAAGTTTTAGAAACTTATTACAAACTTAAAATCAAAAGAAAATACAATAAATGAATTGAACATGATGAAGAATCTCTCTATGTTCCGTGAATATCACTATATGATGAGAGGTCCTCTTCTTCACTTTTTGTTCATAGCCCTCTCTCATCTCCCCCTTGTCAAGATTTATATAAGTCTCTTAGAAAATATGATTCTGGAGATCCATTAGGTATATGAGACATTCAGCTAGATTTTCGCAAGATTTTTAGGCTTTTATTTGGAGCCTAATTGACTATAGTAAATGTCTGAAATTGGAAAACTCTATTTTATAAAGAATTGTATTCCTTTATGTCAGCTTTCCAACCCAAGTTGTTTCATTCAAAATCGAATTCGCATCTAAAAAATATGGTCAAAATACCGCGCAGTGGTCAAATCACATGCAAGTATGCTAGGCACTACAGCTGCAACAACTTTAAGACCATATTTGAGCCTTCAAACATTTGAATTAGACTTTTTCCACGAGACACAAATTTGTTGAAATCTGAATTATTTTTCCAATGCCACAAATATCAACTCAATCCAATAGCAGCGTTGAAAGATATGATTTTTTTACTTTAGCTGATAAAAAATGATTTTAGATTCACTCCGAATTATTTTTCATGGTTCTAATGAGTCCAACTATCATCTTTTAGCACAAAATCATCATCGGCCTATAAAAGACTACAAATGCATCAATTACATTAAATTTAATATATATTTTTAACTAAAAATGTAGATTAAGGGGTAATATAGATGGTTATTTAGTGATTATCACATACTATGAGACAAATATACCAACTTTCACTCCACACAAAGAAGAATGCTCTAAAGGCTTCATCCCTTGGTGAGTTTATGTTTATAAATGCCATACGACATATTAGAGGGATGTCATCTACTTGTTTGGAGGTTGTTTATGAGGACAAACGTTTATATGACCACCAGCTAGAGCTAGAGCTAGATTTAGAGCTAGAGCCTAGAACCGATCCCCAACCTTAGCTATGGAGATGGTGACAAGAGTTTATACCTCCCCGACCAGCCTTACTACATGACACAGAGGCCTCCACATCATCTTCACAGGAATTTGAGTCGTCTATGCATATTATGCCTTTACATCAGGCTTCTTCTTTGTTGAGATTTTTAATATCACCGTATGTCTCTCTTGTTCATTGGGGACATGATGTTGTAAAAGAGGACCTTATGTAGGGAGTGACACAGGTGGAGCCATAACTAATAACACAATTGGAGCCGAAACCCATGACATAGATGGTGTCACAGACAGTGACACAGGTGGGGGCACCACCACTACGACTTTATATGAGGGGGTAGAGGTTAAGGTTGCCAGTCTGACATTAGTTTGTTGCAAGTTACACAGGACACACAACAACCGATCCCAAACCAGTAGAGATGACGAGTGTGGAATAGGAGAATGCCATCTTGTGGCACTTAATTTCATTTTTTCAATGTATAAGGGGATGTGGGTGACTCACATTTATTAGCTTTTTTTAGTAGCTGTAAGTCAAACTTATATGTATGAATCAAATTTCATTACATATAATGCATTCACATATTTCTTCACAACTTTATTTTATGGGTACTTTGATAACTAATGCGACTAAAGTAACGTAAGTCCCTCAATTACTTGATTTATAGTGTTTGGGGGGCAAAAATTTCAAAAAAGTGCGGAAATAACGCCAGACCCCGACCTAACACACCTTGACGTGTAAATACACTTAGACGAAGTGATCGCACGAGAAAACATGAGCCCAGAGGGGTACTTTGGTAACTAACGCGACCGTAGTAACTTAAGTCTCTCAATTACTTGATTCATAGGATTTGAAAGTAAAAATGTAAAAAAAATGTGGAAACCATGCCAGATCGGGACCTACCACACATTCACGTGTAAATACATTTGCGTGAAGTCATTGCATGAAAAAACATTGATTTTTTTTTTTTTTTTATGAAAATATGAAGTGTCAGCAGTGGAGTGGGTTGTTGATCAAGATGCAAATTTAAAATCGCATTTTCAAGATAAGACTTTAAAATCCTATGTTGAAGATGTGATTTCAAATCGTAAGTCTTAACAACTAATTAACTCGTAATTCTTAATCAAAACTGCAGGTTGAAAAAGCGATTTCAGAATCACATCTTGAAGATGCAATTTTGTTACAAAATTAATAATGAAATCACATCTTTAAGATGCGATTTAAAAAATTACATGAATTTAAAAAATAATTAAAAAAGTGCATGGATCATATTAAATCAAATCAAAATCACATGACTTTGGTAAAAAATTCTAAATTTTTGAGTTCCCTATTTATGTGTATTACTGGTCTTGGGTAATTATTATTTTGCAATCTCCCTAATAGAACCCTTGTGGTACCGATGCCCAATCAAGGTTTTCACTCGACTTAGACAACGACTAGCCAGCACCCCAAATGCAAATATTTTGTGTAGTTATAAAACCCTTGTGGTACCGAAGTGTGTAGAAGCTATGGTCGCCTGTTGTTCCAGAATCATCACCAAAACCCTCTTCAAGCCTACAGCACTAGGCCTAGCACGGACGCTCTATACCTCCGGTTCAACCCTTCAAGTTCGTTCAATGGCGGACTCTGCATCGTCTCAATTCAAGAAGATTCAGATTCAGAGAGACGAGACTGTGAGTTTTGCTCCGTCAGTGTTTTCTGTGTTGTCGTTTCATTCATTTTCTTCCTTTATGAATCTTATTATTTTTTCCTTTGAGAGTTCGTTCAGTAAACTTGAGTCTTTGATTTTTAATGTTGGATTGGAATTGAATTTGTTCCGAGTGTTGCAACTATTTTGCTTCTGATGAGAGAATGAGAGGTAGAGAGTTTGTGGGTTACTGGGTTTTAGATTTAGAATTATTGCCTTATGCTCTAATGAAATTGATCAAATTGCCTTACGTAGTTACACCTAGAATAGGCCCTATCATAAAGGAAAAAAGATGATTCGAATTAAGCTGTCACCGAGCTGATCCATTAACAGGATCCAAAATTAATTGCAGAAATAAATAATAGTAATCATAATTTGAACTATTTGTGAATTTGTATACAAATCTTTAGTGGTATAAAACTAAGTTTCCATGTAACTTATCGAGTTAAATTGGACCTGTAACAAATTAAGCAGGCAGTTGGATTAATTTTCCACATGTTACTCTGTAACCTCATCCTTTCTACTCTAGTTGATAAATTGACCAGTTTCCTCGGCATACTATGTCACGGTTGTCACCATTGATAGCAGTTTTTGAGAAGTATTTATTTATCTTTTTAAGCAAAAGGCTTTTTTGATTACAAAGTCAGATAAGCATTTTTCTTTTTAAGTCCAATCCAGTAATTATATTAAATGGGAGGGGTGGCATTAGAGGTTCAATCCTTATCGCAACTGATCAAAAAATTAATTTTCATTATGATTTTATGTTTTTGCCTTCTGTTTTTTTTTCTTCTTCTTTTTTTTTTTTTTTTGAAAAAACGAACTAGACATTTGATGCATATGTGGTGGGCCAAGAAAATGCTCCTGGGATCGTTGTGCTTCAAGAGTGGTGGGGTGTGGATTTTGAGATCAAGAACCATGCACTGAAGATTTCTCAATTTGATACTGGCTATAAGGCACTAATTCCTGAGTGAGTTATCTTTTTTTGGCTACTCATTAGTTTGCAGACACTGAAGTTGGAGCATGGATTGTGGGCTGCTATTAGTGGTTAATGATTTTCTATTGTTAATTCAGCTTATATCGGGGGAAAGTTGGTTTAGATGTTGCAGAAGCACAACATTTGATGGATGGTCTTGATTGGCAAGGTGCTGTAAAGGATATTCATGCTTCAGTTAACTGGCTGAAGGCAAATGGTTCACAGAAGGTATGATGTTTTTAACTTTTGTTCCCTTATTAAGGATGAAATGATTTAATCCACAACTTATTACTTATCAAAAAAAAAAAAAAAAATCCACAACTTATGGCAGCAGACAGAATGAAATGGAAAAATATAATTCCAATAGTTGGGAGAAAGCTTTATCAAAGTAGTTCTGTTGGTTTAATTATCATTAAAAAAAAATTCTACCAGTTGCCAAAAAAATGTAATTATGTACTGATATTGATCATGACTCCAGGGATTCTCTAAGTAGCAAGCTTCAATTAACTTATGGTTACACTGACTGAGTCAAATTTTGTTAGATTTCAGCAATTAGTTTGTTAAAGTGTGTGGTCTCAAAAGAGGTTCTTTTGCTATGTACTTATTTTCAACACATCATTGAGGCACATGCCTCATGCATTGGCGCTTAGCTACTTCTTAAATGTATAAATATAAAAAGTTGCTGCCAACTTAATGAAGATTTTGAAGTTGAAGTTGGCAATTTTCTTTGAATTAATCAAAAATCATTTTCAACAATAATTATTGAAAAAACATACTTGTCGTTCATGCTATATGTGGATGAAACGGCAGTCATTAAGTTGAAAAAAAAAATCATTCGGCATATCTTCAAGTTACAAATTAAGATGAATACATTCTTCTATACTTCAAAGTAGGACCCGGTTTCAACTTAAATGCAAAGCAAATAGTTGGAGCGAAGCTCAAATATCAAATCACCTGTAATCAAATATGGAAAACGGAAATTAAGAATTTTAGAAATGTTAGGATATATCAAGCAACGAGAAAAACAAATGGTACAGGACGGACACGTGATGGCCATGGGCACATCCCAGCTGAATTTTAGTTTTATGAAAATTTGGCCTAGGTATGACATAGGTTTTAGTTAGGCTCTAGATAAAACATGAAAGTGTAATGTGCTCATCGGCGGTGTCGAACATGAGCCCAATAATTGTGTGTTGTGCCAACCTCTAATCATTTACAAACGTGTCACGCTAGGCCCAACCGATTAGGCACAATAAGTAATGTGTCATACGAGCGGGGCTTGTTTGACACTTCTATTTAAAGACAAACTACTAGTCATGAAGGCACATTTTGATAACTTAAACTTTGTGGCATATTTTTTTTACCTAGTAAAATACTCGTTTGTATGCAAGCACATGCCAGTATGCATAAAACTCTGGTAATGGGTTTTATCATTTTCTTTTCCTAAAAATTCAAGAAAATGAACTTTTAGAATACAGGTAAGAGTTCAGGTCTCATCAAGGTAGCTAAGGGTGTCTAAGGATGTCATAAAAAAAGGGTTGTACCGATGTATACGTGATCCGACACACAGAGTAAAAGAACCTCCAAAATCTAGAGGTCGTGACCTCAAGCATTGTCAAGGTAGTTTAGGGTTTTCTAAAAGAAAAGAGATAAGAATGAAAGAGCATCAACTTACCTTTAATACCATATCATCATTGTCGTTACTGTCGTCATCATCAGTCACTATCAGCAACATCAGATGATGCCTAAAAGAAAAAATGAAATACAAAGAATAAAAAGGGAAAATTATTAGTAGGAAAATGTCTTATAGTAATTCTACGACAGTTCTTCTAATGAAAAGTGCTATTAACCATCAATTCAGGTAAGAAATAATCATCATCGGCATCACTGTAGTAATCATCCCCTGTCAATTCCTAATGGCAAAAAGAGAAAAACAAAGAGAAGAAATGAGGAAATTGTTAGTAGACAATATAATTTTAAAATAATTCTAAGACAATTTCATCAATAAAAAAATGCAATTTCATCTATCAAAAGCAATTCACCTGCCATTCCATGTATATTTATCTTTGGTGTGCTTAGTTGTCCGAAAGTGAAGGTCTCCATCTTGGGACATCTCCAAAACCATAATTGTCTTAATGATGGCATATTAAAAGCATAAGTTGTACTGCAGAAACTTGTCAACTGAGAAAATAAAATCTCATCACTCACATCCTCACTCTCCTCTTTTGCAACAATCTCTTCCATGACGCTACATGAATGTATGATTAGTAGTTGAAGTTGTTCAAGAGTTCTGGCCATGGAAAGTGAAAATAAATTCTTCAGATGGCCACATTTCTGAAGTAGAACCTTCTTCAAACTTCGAAAACTCAAAATTCCATTGGGATCCTTGTTCCATATACAATTCAATGCAAGTAGTCTATCTAAAAGCAATACTCTTACTCTAAACTGCAGCTGAACCTCGACCTGTCCTTTCCAAACATTTAGCTCCTCAAGGTCAAAAACCACTCTCACTTGATTGCAACCCCTCACAATGAGCTTTTCTAGAATTTGTAATCTTTGCAGCAATTTTGCCGAACCAACAGTTGTTATATTGTTGCACTTCTCTACTCGCAGGACTTTCAGTTTGCATAAGGAATTAGATGGAAGATGGCTGAGACATAACTCTCTTGAGTTGAGCAAGTCAACGAGATATAGTTCCTCCAACACTGGGAATGCAACCCGCCAAAACTCAATACAATTTGTGACTTAGTTTAGTTTCGAAAAATTGGGAAAAAACAAAGGTTGAGCACTTACGGGCCAGGTTGGGTCTGGCTGGGCTAACTATATCTGTTCATAAGTATTATTCCATCCGCAGCTCGGATCCATTATAGTAAGCCCAAACCGAAACCTCTTAAGGTAATTCAAAAAAAAAATGCTATAATAATCATATTAAATACAATTTATGCATTAATATTTATAAAATGAAAAAAAAAACTTCTTAACTAATTAGAAAATATAGAAAGTGTGTCTCTAAGCCCATCTTCAAAAATAAAAATCAAAAAGTGCGGCGGTACGTTGATCGGCCTTAATATAAAAATAGCCCTCATGGCCCTATGGGCTATACCATATGCCCAAGCCCACTCAAAAATGTGGGGCCACTAGCTCAAACAAGTTTAAAGGGAAGTGGGATTAATTTAAGATTTGGCCAAAAGTTGCAGCATAATTTGGCAAAAATAAAAAGGTCATGGAGAATTTGAATTAATAGAATATGTATAAAGATTCATATATCATTAAGTCTTATGAATGTTCTCTGGCTAAATTATAGAAAACAGGCACATGTGAAAGCGCGGTTAGTCTAGTCTTATTCAAAGTGGGATGATTTCACACCTTCTAGGTATGACATTGACATTTGAAGTAGCTAGGGACTTGGAATTAAAGGTTCAATTTTAACATTTATTTTAAAATAATTTGTCCCACATTGGTTAGAAAGTGACCCTTTACATTTTATATATGTGCTTACTCATTTACAAGGGGTTAGATTATGTAGAGAAATGGGGCAACTCATGAACTTCAATCTTATAAAACATTAAATTGCATTTTCAAAAGATTAACTGTTATAGGTCCTTTTTTTTTTTTTTTTAATATATCAACCGAAAAAGTATATTGCAATATCTATTTTACAAGCCCATTTAGCTACATTACAAGTCTAGGAAACCAACAATTTAACAACTATACAATTTAACAACTATACAGGAGGAGCTTAGCCTTGGAGATGAAGCCCAACCCAACTCAAAGTTGGGAGAAAGAAATAAACCACATTTCTCTCTAGTAGAAAGAGTGGGAGTAGAACTTATGACATTCTTCTTAAGAAAAGTCATGAGTTACCAATCAGGTTAGCCGAGTTGGCCATAGGTCCTCTTATTAACACGTTAGTTACCAACCAATCAAATGTATTCTGGAGTTGGTTGATTTTATATCAAAATCCTCAGCATATGTTGTAAAAAAAATTGTTTGACATGGATGAAAAATCTTAAAGAAGAACCCATAATAAGAATTTGTTAACTTCTATTCGTGAAGGCATGCTATTCATCTCACCTCTAAAACAAAAGTTTAGTTCCACCCACTATGTAAAAAAAAACTAACTCTAAAATCCCTAGTTCCCCATCTTCAGTGACCTAGTCCAAGTCCATTATTCTGGTGTGGGATAATTCAATTTGCAAGAGAGCCATTTTCTTTGCCAAGGAGGTAAGAGAATGCCTAATTCTTTGGAAAGGTTTGAATATGTAGTTGAAATTTCTTTTCAAAATTAATTATAGGCATTAAAAAGAAAAATAAGTATAGTCACAAAAGTAAACCCTTTCTTATACACCTAAAAGCAAACATGCATGTTGCAAGGACGATAAGGATCTCAACTAAGCTTTGAATAAGCACCTAAAACAATTGAGACAATTTAAATACATAATTTGTTAAGCAAATTCAAAAGGCACCCAAATCGAAGCAATTGGGTAAAACTTAAAATAAGAAAACTGTTATGTATAACCAGTGACAAATCCATAAATTTTAGTTATGAGGTCAAATAGCAGGTAAAAATTTAGGGAGTTCATATAGATAGATATATATATATATAATTTTGGAGGGGTTAAAAAATTCTAACAAAATTGGTGATAAAAAAATACAATATTCAAATTTTTGATAGGGTTAAATAGAAGGTATTAAAATTTAGGAGGGTTGGGGGGGGCTCATGTCCCCTGAATACCCTGTTGTGTATAACAGATTTTCTTAATGAATTATCTTACCCCTAAATACAAACAAGTGGTGTCATATGCATCTATTATAGTATATCTCACTATCTTGTGCCTAGTATTGAGAAAAGCTGTTATGTGTAGTATCACTCTAAAATAATTTGAAATTTGTTTGAATGTTTTTTCAAAAATAGTTTTTTTTTAAAAAAAAAACAAAAAAACAAAAAGCCAACTATCATAGCTTTTTTTTTTGTTAAATCAATTGACTGACATAAAAAACCCTTCTGTTGAAATTTGCCTATGTAGCCTAAAACTAGGACAGATTTGCCCAAAGGTGGCTGTATACTTAAAATTTTGAGTTAAAAGTGAGGAAAATTATTTACGTTTCGATTTGATTTGGAAGAAATTTTTGAACTTTCTTGCTTACATGTTATAGTTGCAAATGGTGCAAGATTCGGCTCATTTGTCATAAGTCAAATTTTGATTTGAGAAGCAATTTGACCTACTAGCTCAGTCAGGGGCGGATTTAGTGCAGGTAGTGGGGTACCTGTCCCCATTAAAATTTCAAAAAAAATTGGGATTAAATTAATATTTTGTACTTTTTAAAATTTGTCCCAACTATGTTCATTTTTTAAACTTCCTCCCATAATGTTTTTTTTTATAATTTTTTAATTGCTCATATTGCACGATACACATTGGAGAAAAACAAAGAATGTGGGACATTGATTCATTTTTGTGCTTGCTTTACTTTTGTTATACACTATTAAATTTTAAACAAAAAATCTAAAATTTATTTTGAATCTTTAGGTGGTGATTTAGTGATTAGGAAAAATATTAATATTTTTTTTTTTAAGATTGTTCATGGATTTGCTCAAAAAATCCTAATTAAAGGTTTACATGTTAAAATTTTGGGATAAGAAGGTAAACAAGGAAGATGCATTAACAAGAATATGTGAAGTATATTTCTTTTCTTTATATATTAGATTTTTTTTCTTATATAAAATTTCATTGAAGGATGCAACACGCAAGAGTTTTTTTATTTTTATTTTTACTTTTCTTATTCAAGTAATTTTTTAAGGGCTACTTGGAAAATAAATAATTTAAAAATGGAGTAAAAGTACATTTGAAAGTCCTTGGTACATATTTGTATCCTAATTTAAAAATTATTGTTACTCTCTACGTTCATAATTTATCTAAATATGAAACTCTTAAATTAATTAATGTGGTTACTCTAAGAAGTATTAATATATATATATATATATATATATATGAGTGAGAGAGAGAGAGATAGAGAGAAAACTCTCAAATATATAAGAATCATTTGTTCATAGTGTTGCTAGAAACTATATTTTATATTAGTTAATTAAATCCTCAAATAATGATAATTTGTTAATTATTTGAACTATGTTTATTTTTATTTTACATTTTTTAGTTTTTTTTTGTTCTTAATGATTGAATTTGAAATGATGAATCATCTCTGATTACTTTCTTAATTAGGAAAGTTTAGAGAAAAAAATGTACATATAAATTTTAATTGGGATAAAATATTTTAATTTTTTTTATATGAAGTGTAATATATATTTTATAATATTTGTTTTTTATACATATACATATTATACACAACATCAACTACTCTTTTTTAAGTTCAAAATAAACCATGTTTACTCTTTACATATACCAATCAAAATTATTGTTTTTTTGCCTTTTCAATTATACATTAAAAGAGTAAATGTGGGTAAGCAAAAAACAGTTTAGAGTTGTTAACTGAAGTAATTTTAGGAGAAGTTAATTTTGTCTATGTTTGATAATTTAATTTTTATAAATTCTTTATATATGATTACTATATATTATTGAGTTAAAGATTATCTATTTTTTAATTAGTAGAGATACATATAATAACAATTAGTACCAAAATCCTCTTGATTTCACTTAATATGGCCCTGGATGCATGCCAAATCGAGGTGCCCTGAGAGAAATTGTAAAAAAATTAAAGTAATAAAAATGAGTCTTGTCTTAACAATTAGATTTTATAAATTTATATAATTTTATTTTATTTTATTAATGATTTTTAATTTTTCCCCACTAAGACGCATTTCTAGCTCCGCCATAGAGCTCTGCTGCTTGGAAATGTCGTATATGCTGACTTCCCTAAGCTAAGAGTAACAGCAACACTCCATATTCAAAGAGTTAGGCAGCGACGACTCCTCATTTAGAGCAAACATATTGCAAACATGTCTGAAGAAGCAACTACAAAGGGGTTGAAAGCAAGTAAGTATAAGGTTATTGATGATGCCATAGCTTTTCATTAAAAAAATGTTGTGCATTGGAGAAAGAGGTCCCTTCTTCTGTTGATGACTTTGTCGTTTTAGGGTAGAAGCTTATGAGGTTTGGTAGTTTATTTAATATCATGATTTTTAATTGCCGAAAAAAAACTTCCTCTTAATTAGTTTTGATAGAGACGATGGTAGTGTCAGGATATGCATGTTACTCAATTCTAAAACTTTAAGCTTTCTAATTCCATTAAAAAAAAGCATCTGGAATTGTTGATAGATTCTTGCATTCCAACACTAACGTATGGAGCTCAAGACATTCCAATTGATCAGGAAGCTTACGAATATTTTCAGACCTTAATGAGATTACCTTGCAACATTCGTATTGTAAAGACCCGGAAAATTTTTTTTTAGAATAAATTAATTTTCCTGTTCTTTAATTTAAGTAATTGTTTTTATTTTATTTTATTTTATTTTTTTTTGAAATGAATTTTTTTTTTATTAATTATTATTATTAATATAATGAGTTGTGTAAATATATGAATATACATGTATGCATGTGATGTGTATGTATCTATGTATGTATGTATAAGTGTGTATTTAAATTGTTAAATTATATGTATATATATATATATATATATATGTCAGGTGTGTGACTGTGTGTGTGTGTCTGCGGGTAGCAGAGTGTGTGTGTGTGTGTGAGCTTGAGTGTATTACACTCAAACAAGTGTGGCCGTGGCAGGTGGTTGCGTGAGGGAGTACCTATGCATGTGTGTGTATACGTTGGCTAGGAAAAAGGAAAATCAGAAAGAATTAGAGGAGAGAGCGAGAGAGAGAGAGGGACTTTGGAGCTTGGAACCGAGGTGGAACAGAAGAGAGGAGGAAGGGTCGGCACAAAGAAAAAAAATCCAGAAAATTGGTAAGCGTCTCGGTCTGATTTTTCATTTTTTTTTTGGCATGTTGGTTTGATTTAATTTTTGGCACTTGTAGCATATTCAATGTGGATCATTTTGCAAAAAGAATGAATTGAAATGAGTTCGAAACGAGGGAGAAATAAGTAGTTGCAGGCTTCGGCCATGGTTAAGAGGGTTATTATTTTATGTATTAAACCTCAAATGGATGGTGGGAAATGGTGGAGGAGAGTTGCAGAAATTTTTAGAAAATTAAATGGGTCAAAACAGTAACGAACGAGCGAGAAATAAGGGAAAAACCAGTCGGCCGGAAACTGGGTTTTGGCCGGAAGCTTGGGTGCGCAGGTCGGAGAACTGGTTAGTTTAGGGGCTGAAATATACTCTAAATTGTTGCCTAGAATTTCAGAATTTATTCGGTATAAAAATAAGGAAATTTGGACGTAAAATGTGGGGGAAATGAGGGAAGAAAAGTTGCAGTTTTCCGGCGAGATGGCCGGAATCCAGTCGAGGAAGACAACCGGCGTGCAGGCCGGAAAAGCGTGGGAGAGAGGGGCGAGTTGGGCCTGTTGCTTTGGGCCTGATTTCTGGTTTGGGCTTGTTTGGTTTAAAAGGGAGTGGGCTAACTGTTTTGAAATTAAAAGGGTTTGGGCCTATTGGTCTTTGGCCCAACAAGTAAAGGAAAAAGAAAAAGAAAAAAAAAAAAAAAGGGGAGATGGGTGCGGCAGGTGGGAGTCGAATAGGAGACCGATGGGGTGAGGGGCCAAGCCTTGACCACTGAGCCACATGAGCCCTTGTGTTTAAAATTTCATTGAAATATATATATCTAATAAAAATTTGTTCAACAGAAAAATAAAATAAAAAGGTGCATTACGCACCTTAGGAGATTCGAACAGTGGACGTTTTGGAGAGGGAGGTGGCACGCGTCCGCTGTGCCACCCTATTCGACCAACCATATTTGGGCACAGAATATATATATACTATACATTTTGAATTTAATTTAATTAAATATATTTAATTAAATTAAATACTCTGAAATGGTCCGACATCCAAATGAGGCAAGCCTTATATGTTTTCTTATTATCTTGGACCTACTAAGACCAACGGTGAGGTCTGTGACGTGATGCGAGGTCCCGAAAAATAAAAGACCCGTAAGACCCTTAAAAATTACCAAAATGCCCTTGAGTCAAAACACAGTCAAACGAAACCTGATTCGAGTAGACGAATAGTGAAATTTTATTATCTCGAACATTCCGGACTCAACCGTGGAGTCCGATTTGTGAAAAGAGGTCACGAAATATAAGGACACGTGTAAAGTGCGAAATGACCGTTTTACCCTTTTGAACCCCGGTGTCTGAATTGAGTTCTACGAGAACCTAAACTTATTTTCTTCAACGTCCTGAAACCAATGGTAGAGTCTAATTTAGCAGAATAGAAACTTATGAATTAAAGACATAAAATTTGATGAATAGCATAAATTCAAATAACAATAGACTGAGTTGTAATTTCTACTTTTAGGGACACTGACAGGACAGGAGGAGGCGATCTGATCTCCTGCATTTTCATCCGCCGGTTCAGTTACATATAGTGCACGATCTTCTAGGGTTGAGACCAACCCATCAGGTATGGTGTTTTGCTAGTGTTAGAAATGAAGTTAAGTTAGGAGTATTTGTGAATGACTGAGATGCTGTATATGTTTGTTTGTAATGTGTTTACCTGATTATTTGGAATTGGTTGTTTACATGTTATGTGTTACTTGCAAGTTTAATAAAGTGAAGAACATGAATTATGATATATGAACACATGAGATATGCATGTATATGAAACTGACTGGTGATTTATGTACTATTGTTTCGAGCATGCTATATTGTGAAAATCATGTTTCATTGAGATTGCATTGGCATATGATGAATTCCTTGAGAACATGGCATGGGTAAGCACATGGTGCTTTGCATTATGAGGGTGTAGATCCTGTGGTGAAAAACCCAAAATTGGCCATTGCATTGGTACTTCGAGCCATCGGGGAGTACCCGTAAATGAGACATGGGTGTGGCATAGAGTTGTGCATGGGTGTGTCACGCATACCATTCATATATATTACTGCGATGCTTGAATGTCATTTAGAAATAAATGTACACTTTGCACATGCCACGCCTTAGCTTTATTTCTGGCATTAGCATTTCATCATACCAGCAGTTGTGCTGACCCATTCGTGGGCAACATTTTCAGATGAGAATCCTCCAGCCACTAGAGACTCGGTGATGCCCTGATAGGGTGAAGCCTGTGATGTATTTGTGATTCGTGAACTTGTATTTTGTTATGTAAGGGCTTAAGCCCGAATGACTGATGAACAATGTATTCGATGTTATTTTATGTATGGATGATGATGGACGCATATTTAGTGAATCTAATTACTTTTATCCTTTTATTTATTTTACTTTCTGTCTCGTCAGTCGCGCCTCGGGTTCGGTTAGAATTCGGGGCGTGACACGTATACATCATCTTTCTTTGGCCATTCTTCTAAATTGACACCATGATTCACCAGATATGCTTCCTTATGTAATAACCCGAAAATTTTTTTTTTAAATATAAAATTTTCTTTAGTTATTAAATATTTTTTTTTTATTTATCTATTTTATTTATTATTATTATTATTATTATTATTATTGAAATTTAATGTGTATGTATCATATGTGAATGTGTGGTATGTATATATGTGTGTGGGCTACATTATGTGTATGTATATGTGTATAGGTATATGTATACATAACAAGTGCATGTGTGCACTGTGTGAGGAAACATCAGACCTGGTGTGTGAGTGTGTGAGGTCTCGGATGGGTGTGTGTGTGTCTAGTGTGTGTGAGTGATAAGTGATATATATATATATATAGGTGTAAGGTGTAGGGCAGCTTTGCATTTAATGCAAAGCTGCTTTGTAGGGAAATTTGGGGAAGAGCAGGTGACTGAGCAGGGTGAGGGAAGTCAGAAAAAGGGGCTAGAAAGAGAGAGACGTGTGAGAGTGGATTGTGTGTATATTTTGGGTCTCGGTTGGGATGAGAGAAAGGATAGAAAAGTTGAGAGCAAGGGAGAGAGAGAGAGTTCTGAAAGAGGGAAGAAGCAGAAGTGGATCAAGAGGAACAGAAGTGAGAAGAGACCTACAACCAAGAGAAAATCAGGAATTTAAGGTAAGTGGGTCTCATCATGTTTTTAAGATTTAAGAGCTTTCGTTTGATTTTAAGTGTAGGGTTTTAAAGAGCATGAAAAATAGAAAATACTGCAAAAAGAACTAGTTAAAATGGTTAAGAAATCAGTGAGTGAACCCTAGTTGCAGGTGTAAGGATAATTTCGGGTTCATTGACATTTTATGCGTAGAACTTTGTTTAAATGGTCCAAAAATGATCCTACGAGGTGCAGAAAGAAAATAGAAAAAGAAATAAGCCAAAACAGTCGAGAACCGAGCAAGAAATGAAGAAAAACCAACTCACCGGAAAACTGGCCGGAGCTATTAAACCCCCTATGCGAGATGGTTGAGTGGGTTCAAATTGAAAATAGAGGGTGGGGATGGAATCTACGCGAAAAACCCTAGAGGATCACATTTTTAAAATCCTAAAAAGTCGCTAGAGATCGGTCGCGGGCGCCGGAGAAGGCGCCGGAACCCTACTGGCCCATCGCCGGAAAATCGGGGACGAAGGGGGGGCTGATCCGGGCTTGGGTCGGGTCGGTTCGGGTCAGGTTGGGCTTGGGCCGGTCCGCCCCTGCCACGTGTCGCTCCCCTGTTTTAACTTAAAAACCCAATGGGTCTGTTTGGCTACAAGGATAAAAGATTAGAAATTAAAATTAAATGGGAACAGGGATATCTTATCCCTGTTTTGGATTAGCCACTGTTTGGCTATCCAAATTGAGAATAACGGTTTTCCAAAATTACAGAATTGCCCCTAGACTTTTAAAAAATTACAAACTTGACCCTGAACTTTTAGAAATTACATTTTAACCCCTGAACTTTGGAGAAATTACAGTTAGGCCCACCAGAATTAAATATTAATAAAATGTTAATTAAATTAATTAATTAATTTAGTTATTTAAATATTCTAAAATAATCTAGAGCCCAAATGGGACAAGTCATTAGTGTAATTTGACTATCTCGACCATTCCGAGGCCAATGGTGAGGTCCGTTTTACGAGACGGGGTCCTGAAAAATAAAAGACCCGTAGTAACCTTTAAAATTACCAAAATGCCCCTAGGTTGAAACACTATCAAACAGACTCCAAATTTAGTAAACGAATAGTGAAACTTTATTATCTCGAGCATTCCGGATTCAACCGTAGAGTCCGATTTGTGAAAAGAGGTCACAAAATGTAGGGACCCATGTAAGGTGCAAAATGACTGTTTTGCCCTTTTGAACCCAGGTGTCCGAATTGAATTCTATAAAAGCCTAAACTTATTTTCTTCGACGTTCCAGACTCAATGGTCGAGTCTAATTTAGCAAAATAGAAACTTATGAATTAGAGACATAAAATTTGATGAATAGCATAATTCAAGTGACAATTAACGGGGTTACGGCCTCATTAAGGGCAAAATGGTCATTTGCCCTTGCCCCTTGGATTCCCCACTATAAATACAGCTCATCTAGTCCATCCTTATCACATTTGCATTCAGAAATATCAGAGATCTCGTCCATATAGAGAGAGGGAGAGAAAAGCCCTAAAAATCCATATTTTCAAGCTGCCGGAACACACATTTCGAGGAGGAATTTGGCCGAACTTCCTTCTGAGAAAGTGTTCAGCTCAACGAGTACTAGATACTCACCGAACAGTTTTTCCATTCAGAAAGTACTTCCTTCTCAGTTTAAGAAAAACTGATTTAAGTATGGTTTTTTGCTAAACTAGAAATAGATCTAGCTTTTCCTACTTTTCTATGGGTTATTTAAGCTGCTTAGAGATGTATTTGTGGTTAGGAAGTTATTTAAGTGGTGTTATTTTGAAGAACCTAGAGTTAGAAATTTGGGAATTTTTATTTCCTTTGATTTAATTGATGTTTTATCATTATGAATAACATATGGCTTGTCTATGTGTTAGATTACTATGTTTTGATGTGTATTTATGTTGAAAAAATTACTTGATGTCATGAAGAAAATGTTATAGGTTGAGATGGGGAAGCTTTATGAAATTTTAGTAATGAGTTAAAAAGAGGTTTAAAAGACTTGGAAAGAACTTGGAAAAATGGAAAAATTTGGAGCAACAAATAGAGAAAATTAGACTGCTGGACAGAGAAATTTGCTCTCTGTCCGGAACAGTAATTCTGAAAAAAATCAGAAAATCAGACTGCACCAAGCCCTGTCGCCAGCCACTGTCCGCGCGCCCTGTCGCCCGCGCGAGCGCCTGCGCCGCGACCCACGCGCTGCCTGCGCGCGCGCCGTGCACCCCCCTGCGCGCGCGCGCGTGCCTGCCTTGGCCTGTTGCCCTGCTGTCCCGTCCTCTTTCAGCCACCTTTTGAACTATCTTTTGGCCACTTTTTGACCTATTTTTAGAACACTTTTTAAGCTATGTTAGGCATGATTGTGGCCCAAATTGGGCAACCTTTGGAACATTTTTGGGCCACGTTTCAAGGCCATTTTAGACCATATTTGACCTTATTTTTTGGAGCCAAATTGAGGAACTTTTGGGCTATCTCATGGGGCCAAGTAGGGATCCATTTTGGGCAAATTATAAGACACTCCTAGTTATATGTCACAACCATGTGAGGCTTTAATTGAATTTATTTAATGCCAGTAATATATAGGCTACCAAGCTAAACTAAAAACCAAACTAAGGTCTGTAAGCAAACTACATGAATATTAATTAATATTTGTGATGGTTGTTCTAGGACTCCTGGATCTAGGATCAACTGGAAGGCCATTGAAGGTGTGGTCTCAGCATAGATAAAGAATGACATTAAAGGAATTAGCTAAGAACTTGGTCTCACATATGAAGGTAGACATGATGCAATCAGACTGTTTGAAGCTGCTGAGTTGGAATGGGAAGAAAAGTTGCAGTAGCAATATTAGTGGTAGCTTCAGCCTTGCGGTGGTGTAATTGTTGGAGGCTATGGGTTTTAACCTTGCTTATAGCAATCGGAGCTACTGATTTGGAACACTCTGCATAGTAATCTGATGAGATTGAGAAAGGAAAGTTCTTCAATATCTGATGGATGGGATTTGTTTGGTTTGAGTTATATTGAGGGGCCACTGCAACAGAGAGAAACCTTTGATCAAAGAGGTTGATTCAACAGAAGCTTGTGGGACATCTTTGTTGACTTGATTGCATAGTGGACACAGCATCTTAGGGTTGAGACACGCCCTAATCAGGTATGGTATTTTACTAAGTAAGGAATAAAATTAAATTAGGATTGATGTGCATATTGATTGAATGCTTTTGTGCTTATCTGCGGATAGAAGATCACGTAAGACTTAATTGCTTCCTTGAGTTGATTGTTTATATGTTCCTGTGTGCTTTATGATTATTTGGGAATTGTGACTTACTTCTTGCGTTGCCATCATATGTGATTTATGTTTTAGAAGGATTGTTGATGTTGTGACATGTGGATTGTATGAGTATTGAGATTGATTGTGCATGATGCGTATATTTGTGGATGAGTTCTTCTGATTCAGATGCTATTGTTATTTTTAAGAGGATGATATTGTTTAAAAAGCATGCTTTATGCATTGGTGAAATGTTTTATTGAGATTGCGATATTGCATGATGAAATCATGGCGTATTGGCATCGTGTGATTCCTTGAAAGCATAGTGTGGGTCAGCACGAGGTGCTGGTGCATTATGAGGGTGCAGATCCTGTGGTGAAAAACCCAAAATTGGCCATTAGGTACTCGTAGGCCTACGGGGTCCGGACCGTAAAGCGAGACATATATTGGTACTTGCATGCCAACGGGGAAGAACCGTGAAGCGAGACATGGGTGTGACATTGAGATGCATGGGTGTGTCATGCATATTACCTGTGCATTTTGTTGATGAATTTGTGAATGTGATATAGGGTTTTTATACAGATGTAGTTTGTACATTGCCATTATACTGTATGCATGATTAGGGAGGCATGTAGACATACCTGTACACTTGCACATGCCACGTCTTAATTTTGTTTCTTGCATTAGTATTGTACCATACCAGCATGTTGGCGCTGACCCATTCGTGGGCACAGGTTTCAGATAAAGCATCCTGGTACGCGAGACTTGATGAAGCCTTGGGGAAAGGAAAGGAAATAAATTGGGAAGAATATTTGAGCCCTTGGGGCGTATTTAGATATTATAAAAGATTGGTGTGTTTCTGAAAAGAACGGAAATGGTATTGTATATTGTAATAAATATGGAATTTGTGATCTTTTAGTTTAAGTGTAGGAGTAGACGTGATGGGTTGTATAAGTAGGCGATGTATCTTTAACTTTGATAAAGTTGTGGCCATCGAGTGAGGATGGATTGTGACTGTTGTATATATATGATGTATTGTGTTTATCAGGGGGAAAAAGGTTCGAAAAACAAAGGAGGTTCTGCCGAAATTTTTATAAACCGGGAATGTGTGTGTATTGACAGAGATTGATGGATGTATAGTTCTGTTACTGGATTAGGCTTGTATCTAAATTAGTAAACTCAGTTAAATATTTATTTATTTATTTACTCGTCTATTTATTTTCTTCTTTTGTTTCGCTTCAGTCGCGTCCCCGAGTTCGGTCGGGAATTCGGGGCGTGACAGTGGAGATGTCTGCACGCCGCTGCACGCCTACCGGTGAGGCGAAGCCTACGGGGAAGATGGTAATGGGAGGAGGTAATGCATTCCACATTGCCCGGCTGAGGGAGAGGTGAGTGATCCATGGGTAAGGCTGCACGTCTACATGTTGCAATGCATTTTGCATTGATCTTTTATTACTATGTCGAGAGATCGTGCGACTACATGGGGTTTCAGTATCCATTGTTTCAGGCGGGGACCCACGTTTCACTACCAGTTTTGGCAGAGCCTCTAGACAGCCTTAGGGATTCAGCTAAGTTAGTACTACTTTTCAATCCCCAGACTGATGGTCAGTCAGGGCGTACCATTCAGATCCTAGAGAACATGCTTAGATACTGCATTATGGACTTTAGAGGTAGCTGGGAAGATCACCTTGTTTTGGTAGGGCTTGCCAACAACTGTAGCTAGCAGTCCAGTATTGAAATGACACAATTTGAAGCGTTGTACTGTAGGCCGTGTCGTTCACCGGTGTGTTGGACTGGGGTAGAAGAGATGATTGTTTTGGGACCCGATCTAATCCGTGAGACCACAGACAAGATACAGGTGATCAGGTAGCGCTTGTTGACAGCCCAGAGTCACCAGAGGAGTTATGTCATTCGAGGTTGGGGACCGTGTGTTCCTCAAGGTATCCCCCAACGAGGTTTGAGGAAATTTGGGCGTAGTGGGAAGCTGTCACCACGATTTGTAGGCCCCTTTGAGATTCTTGGGAGGGTTGGAAAGGTGGCTTATAAGCTGGCCTCACCATCGCAGCAATCTGGAGTTCATGACGTCTTCCATGTCCCCATGTTGAGAAAGTACCATCCTGACCCCTCCCATGTGTTAGATTGGATAGATCTTCAACTAGAGGGCGACGCTTCCTATGACCAAAGACCCGTAGAAATATTAAACTCGAGGGACCAGGTTTTGCGAGGCAGGACCATCCCTTTAGTCAAGGTTCGTTGGAACCATCATAGGGTCGAAGAGACTACTTGGGAGCGTGAGGCCGAGGTTCGAGTTAGGTATCCCGAGTTGTTTGATCAGTGATGTATTTTCCTTCATTTTATGTTATTTTAAATTTCGGGACGAAATTTCTTTAAGGAGGGAAGGATGTAATAACCCGGAAAATTTTTTTTTAAATATAAAATTTTCTTTGGTTATTAAATATTTTTTTTATTTATCTATTTTATTTATTATTATTATTATTATTATTATTATTATTGAAATTTAATGTGTATGTATCATATGTGAATGTGTGGTATGTATATATGTGTGTGGGCTACATCATGTGTATGTATATGTGTATAGGTATATGTATACATAACAAGTGCATGTGTGCACTGTGTGAGGAAACATCAGACCTGGTGTGTGAGTGTGTGAGGTCTCGGATGGGTGTATGTGTGTCTAGTGTGTGTGAGTGATAAGTGATATATATATATATAGGTGTAAGGTGTAGGGCAGTTTTGCATTTAATGCAAAGCTGCTTTGTAGGGAAATTTGGGGAAGAGCAGGTGACTGAGCAGGGTGAGGGAAGTCAGAAAAAGGGGCTAGAAAGAGAGAGACGTGTGAGAGTGGATTGTGTGTATATTTTGGGTCTCGGTTGGGATGAGAGAAAGGATAGAAAAGTTGAGAGCAAGGGAGAGAGAGAGAGTTCTGAAAGAGGGAAGAAGCAGAAGTGGATCAAGAGGAACAGAAGTGAGAAGAGACCTGCAACCAAGAGAAAATTAGGAATTTAAGGTAAGTGGGTCTCATCCTGTTTTTAAGATTTAAGAGCTTTCGTTTGATTTTAAGTGTAGGGTTTTAAAGAGCATGAAAAATAGAAAATACTGCAAAAAGAACTAGTTAAAATGGTTAAGAAATCAGTGAGTGAACCCTAGTTGCAGGTGTAAGGATAATTTCGGGTTCATTGACGTTTTATGCGTAGAACTTTGTTTAAATGGTCCAAAAATGATCCTACGAGGTGCAGAAAGAAAATAGAAAAAGAAATAAGCCAAAACAGTCGAGAACCGAGCAAGAAATGAAGAAAAACCAGCTCGCCAGAAAACCGGCCGGAGCTGTTAAACCCCCTATTCGAGATGGTTGAGTAGGTCCAAATTGAAAATGGAGGGTGGGGATGGAATCTACGCGAAAAACCCTAGAGGATCACATTTTTAAAATCCTAAAAAGTCGTCGGAGATCGGTCGCCGGCGCCGGAGAAGGCACCGGAACCCTACTGGCCCATCGCCGAAAAATCGGGGACGAAGGGGGGGCTGATCTAGGCTTGGGTCGGGTCGGTTCGGGTCGGGTTGGGCTTGGGCCGGTCCGCCCCTGCCACGTGTCGCTCCCCTGTTTTAACTTAAAAACCCAATGGGTCTGTTTGGCTACAAGGATAAGAGATTAGAAATTAAAATTAAATGGGAACAGGGATATCTTATCCCTGTTTTGGATTAGCCACTGTTTGGCTATCCAAATTGAGAATAAGGGTTTTCCAAAATTACAGAATTGCCCCTAGACTTTTAAAAAATTACAAACTTGACCCTGAACTTTCAGAAATTACATTTTAACCCCTGAACTTTGGAGAAATTACAGTTAGGCCCACCAGAATTAAATATTAATAAAATTTTAATTAAATTAATTAATTAATTAATTAATTAATTAATTTAATTATTTAAATATTCTAAAATAATCGAGAGCCCAAATGGGACAAGTCATTAGTGTAATTTGACTATCTCGACCATTCCGAGGCCAATGGTGAGGTCCGTTTTATGAGACGGAGTCCCGAAAAATAAAAGACCCGTAGTAACCTTTAAAATTACCAAAATGCCCCTAGGTTGAAACACTATCAAACGGACTCCAAATTTAGTAAACGAATAGTGAAACTTTATTATCTCGAGCATTCCGGATTCAACCGTGGCGTCCGATTTGTGAAAAGAGGTCACGAAATGTAGGGACCCATGTAAGGTGCAAAATGACTGTTTTGCCCTTTTGAACCCAGGTGTCCGAATTGAATTCTACAAAAGCCTAAACTTATTTTCTTCGACGTTCCGGACTCAATGGTAGAGTCTAATTTAGAAAAATAGAAACTTATGAATTAGAGACATAAAATTTGATGAATAGCATAATTCAAGTGACAATTAAACTGAGTTTCACGTTATGAATTTTAGGGACACGGAAAGGCAAAGAGAAGGTGACCTGACCTTCGGTGTTCTTACGGTGGTTTCACTTTACTACGAGTATACTTTTTCAGTTTGAGATCGATTACCAGGTACGACATATTGTGCTAAGTAAGAAATAGAATTAAGATTAGGAATACTTGTTCTGCTGCCCTTATTGTTCACATGTTTGCTTGAATGTTCGCATGCTTATGTGCTTCATGCTATCTTGCTGATGTTGGATGATGATTATGTGTATACTGCGTGTGTTAGTGTAGTGTGTGAATTATATGCCTTGAGAACTGTTGATATTATGAAATATGTACTCGAAAGCATGCTTTATGTATGAAAGAGATGCATCATTGAGATTACCTTACGACATGATGAAATCAGAGCATATTGGCATAGTGTGATTCCTTGGACATGGTGTGGGTAAGCACTTGGTGCTCTGCATTATGAGGGTGCAGATCCTGTGGTGAAAAACTCAAAATCGGCCAATAGGTACTTGCCTGCCTGACGGATTCCGGACCGTGAAGCGCGACATACGGGGCGGTACTCATGCCAGCGGAGAATGACCGTATCATGAGACATGGGTGGCATAGAGTTGCATGGGTGTGTCACGCATACTGCTCATATACTACATATTGTTTATATGCTGCCATCATGATATCGAATGCCATATAGAAATAACTGTACACTTGCACATGCCACGACCTTAGTTCTGTTTCTTGCATTAGCATTATATTGTACCAGCATGTTGAGCTGACCCCTTTAGTGGGGCAAACATTTCAGATGATGTCCCAGCTGTACGAGACGAGGAGATGATCTGATTAGGGACTATGTTAGGCCCAAGGGGCGCTTTTGATATTGTGTAAGGGCATAAGCCCGAGACTGTATTTTATTTTGTATGTTGTGAATAAATGGACTAGACCTTCTGTATGTATCAGAACAGTATGTAGAATGTATATGATTGTCCTTAATTATTTTTTATTCCTTTATTATTTTATTTCTTTTGTCTCGTTACTCGCGCCTCGGGTTCGCTGGAATTCGGGGCATGACACCTTATCTTTTGCGATTCAAATAGTAATATCTTAAATGACATCATGCATTTTCACATTGTTTTTATTTCTAATACCTTCCAATAACAAACATGATGTTTTGAGGGTATCAACCAATATGTGCACACTCTATTTCTAGCTCTTTTCAATGTATCTGCATTTTCAAGAAACTCTAGTTGGGCTGCTATACAGTGATGATTATCAAGGACGGTGCTGCTGTGAATGATTCGGATAATAGCGTAGTTCTCTTGATGATGAAAGTCGAACAAGGATCAGAAGAAGAGAGGGTTGATGGGTCTGTAACACGATAGACAGCCACGAATAGCAGCACAACAGCACTCTGACGTGGTACTCAGATTTCAGAACGAATAGGTTTGGGGTCTGTAAGATGAAACGGAACCAGAGCTGTGGCTTGCTGAGACGGAACTAGAGTTGCGGCTTGCTGAGGCGGAACCAGAGCTGCGGCCGAGAGATGGTGGGACAGACGATGATAAGATTGTCGAGGCCACGTGTTGGGCAGAACGGTGATGGGCAAAGTTGCTGAGACGAACTAGTGCTGCGGCTGATTGGGATTGCTGTAAGGGATTGGGCTAGGATGGTGGAACAGGTTTGTGGGACCTGATGTTGGGCAGAAGAGTGATATTGATTCTTGTAAAGAAAGCCGTGGGTGGATAATAGAGAATCAAAGATAGAAGAGAGCTGTGAGGCAACCGCTGGGATGTTAAGTCAGGCATTGCGATTAGGTGACAGATGGTGTAACTAGTGGCTGACGATTGCCATGATTGAGGTGACAGACGATGTAGGGTGACAAACAGTGTAACCTCGTGGGTGATCATGATAAGCTTAAGTGGATGGTGGAAGTCATTGATCAAGATTGCTTTGATACCATGTTGACGAGATGAGAGAAACCAATGAAATATATATGCATATATATATATATATATTTGTGTGTTAATATTATAAGGGAAGGCCTTTTTATATACAAGAGCAGAAATGACATACAAGGAAAGCAAAGAAAAAGGAAACAGGAAAAAAGGAAACTCCTTACCCTACTTATAGACCGTAATATACATGTATAATACATATAGTTAACATTGACAATGGACAATTAATAGAAATGGGGCCTTTGATTGGTCAACCGGTGCTATATGTGCAATGAAGGGGTGGAAACTTCTACGTGTAAGGAACAGACTTATGGAGCCTCCGTTTTTTTTGCTTTTTGGATGTTCTTGGACTATGCTGAGTTTAGAGATGGAGTTGTTGAGAGTTTGGAGGGGGGCCGTGTTAGGAGAAGTTTGAGGAAGATTTGGGTTATAGCACTGTTATGTCTCTTTTGGTGTCTTTTGTATGAGTGAAACAATAAGATTTTTGAAGGCATTGAAACGTTTTCTTGTATATTGAAAGACGCTTTCTTGATGACTTAATACTTTTAGGTAGTTGAATCCTACTCGTCTTTTTACATTTTTTGTAGAGTTTTTGAGAGACATGAGGTTTTATTTTTTTCTCTTCTCCCCTTCTTTTATATATGGGTTCACCGTTCACCCTTCTCAGGTGATTTTTAATGCAAACTTACTTATAAAAAATTAAAAAAAAAAGAACGAGTTCCTTATTCTTGGTATACAAATGAGTATTGTGTGTGTGTGTGTGTGTGTTTTTTAAACACTTGCTCAATTTAAAATCAAGTAGTTACAAAATTTCTTCTTCTGCTATTAATTTGACGATCTTTACTATCTCACTAGGACTTGTGTTTTTAAATGATACTTTACACAATAGCCATCGCAATTATCATTAGACAACCAAGCAACACTAGAGATAATAGGAGAGATGAGCCAAATCTTCTAGGTTAGCATGTGGCAACAATTGCTACGTGAGAGAAGACTTCTTTGGAAGACAAGATACAACCACTCCAATTAAGAAACTAGTTTGGTATGACAAAGAGTGTCTGCAGTAGTTTTAGGTTGTTAGATTATTTTTTTAACAGACATATTTGTTGGGCTTAATTTATTCATAGATTTTTCACTTAAAGTAGACAGTTTTAGGAGGTTGGAGTATTTTAATTTGCAATCATATTTGGGCTTAGTTTATTCATAGAATTCTCATCTAGAAGTAGAAGATAGTTCACAATACTCTATCAAGTGCTCTTCATGCTACTATAGCAAGTTCATTTTGATGCCGGACAAATTTTTTTTTTTAAATAAGTAAATCTCTCTCACACACACACATTGCCATTTAAGGGACTTGAACCCTCAATTTTTCATATGGAGAAGTGGAGGAGGTACCAATCAAGTAAGAGCTTGTTGGTTAATGCATGAAAACCTTAGGAATTCACACCTACGAGAAATAGAACCTTAGACATCCGCACGTAGAGGAAGAAGTTATTGGAATCCACACCAATAAAATAGAGAAAAAAAATACTAATCATCTATGAAGCAATGACACTCTATTTTGACTCATGTGTTTGTGTCAGACACGTGTCGAATACCAACACTCTTGGATACTTCCCGAACACGTGTCCGGGCACTTGAATCATGGATGTTGATAATTAAATGAAGAAGTTCTTTAATTTTGATTTAATGACTTTGTTATTTTAATATCTTAATAATATTTTTCAAATTTGTGTATTTTTATACTAATTTTAATTAAAATAATATTAAGTTTTTATTATATGATCATATAAAAATATAAAAAATTATATATATTCAACGTATCCGTGTCCTACTTTTTTGAAATAACGTGTCTACGAGTCCGTTTCGTATCGTATCCGTATCTCGTGTTCCGTGTCCGTGCTTCTTAGCTAATCATCCATTATTATTCATAGTCAAACAAATAGAGTCTTTAACAGATAACAACTAGGTAACTGAAGATAAGTGCAGCTACCAACAAATCCTAAAATTGGATAAATTTCTAAAGATGAACGAACAAAATAAAATAATAAAAATCCACACCCTGGTGTTTGCACCATCTCTCCCAGGGTGAGCCGAAACTTGACTCCATCAAGTGCAACTCCATGGTTCTGTTTTTCAAGGTCGCACAAGCCTTTACCACAGATTTTCTAGAATTTTCAAAATGCTGAGGGGCTTGACTGAATATCTTTCTACAAGGCTAGGGCAGCTTCCTAAATTTCTGAAAATCTCAAGGAGAAATTTCATATTACAGAGGTCATGAATAATTTTTTTTTTTTGCACAAAATATTCAGAAGTTTGGGTTAATTCCTGAAATAGATGTTGGATGCATGAATGATTTAAGGTCTAGTTCTTGGTTTGTTCTAAAATTTGCTGCAAGTTTGGAAGTGATTTCCAGAATCTAAAAAAAAAACCAAAAATTGTGGGCTAACTTGTAAATTTCAGTCTTTGGTTTTGGGTTGGGCCTTGGTAAGTCAATTTTTTTTATGGGTCTGGGCTGAGTCAAGTAAAGTTATGTCAAGTTGGGTCAACAGAAGGTCCAATTGAAGGTGAGTTTAATAAAAAAAACAGGTCGTGGAATGGATTTTAGATTCAAGTAAAATGGGTTAATAAATTATGGGTTAACCCCGTTATGGGAACAGTATTAAACTCTTGCCCTTCGATCTGATTGGGGCTTTGTGACCGCTCCTTCCAGTGGCGCAAAAATGATGTTTGCTGGACAACGGTTAACAATGAAGCTACAACCGAGAAACTCCTGTAACGGCAACAGTGATCGATGAAACTCTACAACAGAACTTTATCATGATGGTTCTGTGACAGTGATTCACAGTGACTGGCTCGACAGTAGTTAACGATGCTAAACGGTGAGGACAGCAGGTATTGCTGTGAATCTGTAATGAAACACAGTACTGCTTGGCTCAAACAGTTGCAGGTGAAGATGGCTTTCCTGTGAGGTAGCGACCACAATGGTTCACGGAAGGCGTACGTGAATGTGATGAACAAGTTGTTTTCACAGCAATACTGCATTGTGAAGTGGTGATGGCGATAAAGGTTTATGTCTATTCTGGACCTCCAGTCGAATGCGGCTAACCAATGCAATGAAAGCTACTGTTGATGTCGATGTTGGGTAATTGATTTCGGTAAAGAGGCAATGGATTTGCGATGGTGGACGGAGGGATTTGGACGATGACCAACAATGTGAAGATGGGTCAAAGGTGAGATTGATGGTTGACAGATGACAGTAGTGGTACGTTGATGTTGGAGACTAGCTTGGCTGCTCTTCGATTGAATGTTCTCGCATCTTCGTCTGATGATAAGATCGATGTTCGCTGGTATGTCACTAGTGAGAATGATTGGGATCGCAATTTCTTCTGATACCAAAATTGATGCAGAACAACCTTACGAATTTGTACCCAGGGGAAATAGAACCCTAGACATCTGCACCTAACGAAAGGAGTTATTATAGTCCGCCGTCCGCACCAATAAAATAGAGAAAAATACTAATCATCCATTATTATTCATCGTCAAACAAATAGAGTCCTTAAACAGGCTCTATTAACCAAAAAACAACTAGGTAACTGAAGATAAGTGCAACTAACAACAATTCCTAAAATTGGATGAATAAACAAAACAAAATAATGAAAATCTACGCTCTAGTGTCCACACCACATTTTTAAATCACAAATGTATTTATTTTTTTCCCTTTAAGCTTCCATTTAGATTGTAATTAAATGTTAAGATTAGATAGATTACAGTATTAATTTATCGTCACTAGTGTTTAGAGTCTAAAAGAAGGTTGTCATCATCTGCCTTGAAATTACTAAATAGTGAAGTGTGAAATTGCAACCTTGATGCTTCATTTGAGAATTTGTGATTAAGTTCTTTTCCTTCTTCCCCCTCTCTTCTACTATTTCTTCTTATCCTCCTCCAATTTTAGTCTACTTTTCTCTTGATTTATTGCAACAAGACAAATAATTGTTGTAATCTTTTAACTGAATCACACTTTAAAGCATTAAACAACCCCCGTAAACCCTAAATCTCTTCCGAAAACAAAGGGTGGATATGGACTGGTACACAAACCACTCCTTATTTTAATTTTGACCAAGCCTTGGGGAAGCCTATTCAAAATTTATCACTTTCCAAACCCAAGCCCAACCCATGATCAACCCTACTAAAACCCTATCCTACCAATTCTGGACCATCCCTAGTCTATATTTTGGTGAAACCTAATCCTAATTCTTCACTGAGTTGCCGAATATCAAAACGACCTATATCATTAATCTTACTCACAACCACTTGGCAATATCATACCATAAATCTCCAATTTGAAAAAGATTTGGTTCATTGAATTAGAATTGTTAACCTCCAAAAAGCTCTTTTTAGCACTTCCAAAGAACACACGACACCTATTTATGTTTTGGAAACAATTTAAACATGAAAATTATGCTAAACTGCTAAGCTGAAGCACTTCTAAAGCATGCACAAATAATCAACTACAAAGATACCTAGAAGTCATTCTTCCTTGATGATGTTTCTTTCAAGACAATCTAGGGTAATCTAGAATCCCTCTTTTTGAATCTCCTCACTTAGAATAACATAATGCCTTTCAAAACCCAAAAGTCCATGACGGATCCTCACAATTTCAATGGTACAATTTTCATAGCATGCACCAAAAAACAAAATGCAATGAGATGCATAAAAAATCAATAGAGAATGAATAATCAATATCTTCCAAGTTAACGTCTAAAAGGCAAATGACCGCCTTCGGAAAGACGTGATTTGTGGGGGAAAAAATACTTGCCACAAGTGATTCATATCCTAGCAATTACACATAGCCAAGTTTAAAATAAATAAATCCGTGCCACCCAAAAAAAAAAATAACGATGTTAACACTCAACACATTGATTTTAATTTTGTGATTTTTATCATTAACTAAATTATACTCAAACAGCCAACCATTGAGTGGCTTTTTGTGACATGACTTGAACAAAAGTTTAAAAATTTTCTCTCTTCTTGTTAGTTGTATTACATGGCTTTTGTCCACTGTCTGCTCATCTTACTAGAAATGTATAATGCAAACCATTGGATTGTTAAATCATGATATTTTGAGGATGGAGGCTAGTAAGAGTTTGGAACAATAGAGAGACTAATATGATTTGGTGTTTTTCAATAAGTATTTATAATCATTAGGTACCTCAAATGTGGTCAACATAATATATATATATATATATTTCTGTAAATTATTCCTTTTGTATGCAATCCTTAATGTATATGCACTTGCATCAACATAGAAAAATAATGAAGTCCAAGAATTTTAGTTGAAAATACAATAATACAGACTAATTGAAAAGGATTGATGAACCTTTTGCTATCTTATAGCTCAAAACAAAGCAACAAAATTACCATTCAACTTATCTTGAATTTATAACTAATTAAGATGAATTTGCTTCTTTTGTACTTTAAACTAAGGCCCAGTTCACTTCAACAATCTAAGCTTTCACGTAAATTCAAAGAGAAGAATTGGAATGAAGCTCAATATTAAAGCACCTGTAATCAAAAGGGAAAACAAAAATCAAGAATTGTAAAAATATTACAATATGTATTTTCAATTTACTCAATCGAGAAATAAGAAAAACTAAGTGATCGGTATCACAAAGCCATGAAAACATTATCATCGTGTTTAGTATTTTTGAGATTTTATTATTATTATCATTATCATTATTATTATTATTATTGAGCTTTTTAGATGAATATTCCACAAAGTATTTCTTAGGCCCGGCTATAATATTTGAATAAACTAGCAAAGAAATGCAGTCAAGTTTCATAGACAGAAAGATAGATATGTAAAATGGGCTTGGCGTAACACAATAACGAATAGATGGTACATTATGACACAAATAGAAGTAGGCATACCTAAAACTCAGTGCCATGTAGACTTGCCTTGTAAGCCCATTAGGATTAGCATAACATGGGAACGTGACACAATTACAACAATGGCACGACCTTAGAGTTGGTTTTCAAAACAATTGGCCCAAGCACAACATGTAGCATGAACCATGCCATGTGGAGGCCCAACAATTGTGAACTGTGCTAGGACTAGTCCAAGACGCAATTAGACACAACTGTAAACATGCCATACCAACATGACTAATACGACACATCTAAAAGCAGCTTTTGGTAACTTAAAATTTGTAGCATGTTATATAGAATAAGTTTTTTTTTAGCTATTACATTACCCCTAATGCCCTATATATGCAATGTATTTCTAGTGGTGACTTCAATCATTCTATTTTTCTAAAAATGCAACTTTCAAAATCAAAGTTACTAGCTAGCTCAAGCTTCGCCAATATAGCTAAGAATATCATAGAAAAAAGGTTATACTGATGTGTATATGATGAGCTGACACAAAGAATAGAAGAACTTCCAAAATCTAGAAGTTAAGAACTCAAGTCTTGTCCAGGTTCCAAAAGAAAAGAGATAAGAATGAAATGGCATCAACTTACGCTAATGTTATAGCTATAGACCACCACCATCGTCATTCTGACCATTGTCATCAACAACGTTGTTGCTGATCATTAGAATTGCCATCAATGCCACTTCATTCATTATCACTAATGTCATCAATGTTGTTGTCATCATCATCATCATTTTCTTCTTCTTCTTCTTCTTCTTCTTCTTCTTCTTCTTCTTCTTCATCATCATCATCATCATCATCATCATAAAACATCAAATCATCATAATCATCACTCCACACCTAAAAGAAAAAAAAGTGAACCACAAAGAGAGAAAAAAATGAGAGAATTATTATTAGGGAAATTTCTTATAATCATTACAAGATGAGTGCAACTAATGAGAAATGCAATTAACCTCTGTGATGTGGCTATAATATTCATTATCCCTGCTGTCATTGTGGGCACTAGAAATGTCATCATTGTTGCCATCAGTTAGTGTCAACGGCTCCTAACAGGAAAAATGAAAAAACAACGAGAAGAAAGGGGGAGCTGTTAGTAGGGAAGGTTTTTAAAAATAACTCCAATATGATTTCGTTAATGAGAAATGCAATTTCATGACATTCCATAATTACCTTTCCTTGCCGTCCTTGCTTCTTGACATACCCGTAGAGGCCTTCATCTCGAACCCATTGATTTTCATCTGCATGTTTCTTTATGTTTGGCATGCTTGGTTGTCCAAAAGTGAAGGTTTGCATCTTGGGACAATTTACCAGCTCTACTCTTCTTAACGATGGCATATTAAAAGCATAATTTGCACGATAAAAACAAGTGAGGTTCCTTAGATTCACAAGAATCAGAAATTTCAATTGAGGAAATATAATCTCATCAGTCACTTCCCCACTCTCCTCTTTTGCAACAATCTCTTCCATCAGGGTACATGAAATTATGACTAGTAATTGAAGTTGTTCAAGAGTTCTGGCCATAGAAGATGTGCATAAATTTTTCAGAAGGCCACTTTTCTGAATTATTACCGTCTTTAAACTTTGAAAACTCACAATTCCTTTGGGATCCTTGTTCCATATACAATTCAATGTCGGTAGTTTAGTTAACTGCAATACTCTTAAGGGCAACTGAACCTCAACCTGTTGTTTTCCAACATTTAGCCCCTCAAGGTCAAATACCACTCTCATTTGATTGCAATTTTTCACACCAAACTTTCCTAGATTTTGTAATCTTAGCAGCGAATTGGCCGAAAAAACAATTGTTACATTGTTGCAGTGAGTGAGATGTAGTTCCTCCAACACTGGGAATCCAACCTGCCAAACTCAATACAATTTGTGAATTATTTTTAGTAATTGGATGATGGAATAAAGTATGCTTAGATCACATTCATTGAAACTGATTCACTATTTCACATGATATTGAATTATAATTCCATATTATTTAATAAACACTCAGATATACAAATATCCCAATTTTGAAGCCACTAAAAATAAAAGAAATACAGATCTGAAAAACTCTTAATTGGAATAATTTTTTATTATTAAATACAGAAATTATTGTAGTATCTATTTGATTTATTTTATTTTTAAGAAATAATTATCAAATATACTTTTGTTTTTTTACCTTAGATTTTAAAGTAAAAAAGAAAATTCCAAAAAGTTATATTTAGTTAACTATACACTATTGGAATTCTAACAGATTTTTACCTTAGATTTTATTTTTATTTATCTATTATCCACGTTCCATAAATGTACACTATTGGAATTCTAACAATTTTTATTGCATATTTTAATTTTCATTTTGGGAAAATGAAAAACTTTTCTAGTTCTAAAGTACACTTTAATTTCCATCAAATGAGACTAAGACAAATACTCCTATCTGCCACTCACTTTTATTTAGTTTTTGAAAATGCACAAATCACGTTCAAGTAGACACTAATGTCATTTTTGGTACGCAGAATGATTATTTCATGCAATGAAATAAAATGATTATTTCATGAAATAAAATAAAAAAAATAAAATGAAAATGACATGAAATGAAATGAAATAAAAGTTACTCATTTAGACCAAAAGAATGCTTGAAATGATTTTTAATGGAATGTCTAATCCATAGAATAGTCATTCCCAATCATATTAAACAATAATAAAGAATAAAAAAACTTAAAACAATTATTTTATCATACCAAACATGACCTAATTTAAACTTTGAAATATAAAAGAATTAATTGAAAATGGTCAAACCACAATAGGTAAATAGTAATCTACTCTTTATTTTAGTCAGCAAAAAAATGGTGGTTCAATATTGTTGATCATCTAATAATTAATATTTCATAAGTTAAAATATAAACTTTAAATTGTACCTTTGTTATTTTTCAAAATATAAAATGTAATAACTATCAACAAATCAAATGCATTCAAATGATGACTTAGTTAACTTTATATCAAAACCTTCATTATAATGAAAGACATTACACATTTGTTGGCTTCCATTCCTGATGGCATATTTCTCCGGTAGAAAAAAGTTTTATTCAACCAATTAATGCATGAAAAGCAAACTCTAAAATGAATGCTACACACCTTAGGTCCATCATTCAAATGTTTTGCCACATTGGTCATGATGAGAAATCAGGAGAACTTAATTACTATCAAAGCCATTTTCTTATCAAAATGGTCACATAAAGCTACACAATTGAAATTTTATTTATGTAGAGATCTGAAAAAATGAGGAAAAATTTTTCGTTTTGCCGGTAGGATATTTGGCATACATGGTTTTGTCGGTCAAGCCCGGTTTTGCTACTAAAGCATCTAAATGCGTCAGTTCACCATTTGACATGTTTAAAGGTATATTTGGAGTGTGTCATAGAAGAGAAATATGCTTATAATATTGTGAGGTAGCTACTGTTCAAATTTTAGCTAAAACGGAAACCGTTTCAAAATTGGACAAAAAGGGCGTTCGGGTGGCCTTGGTGGAACGGGCCTAAAACGACCTCAAATGAAAATATTTTCTTCTAAGAGTTTTCATTTAAAATAATTTTATAAACATTGGTTAAAACAAAATTTTGAATTGAAGCGTTTAGGAATGGGTTGTAGAGTAACGAGGTTTCGGGCTCATTAAGGGCAAAATGGTCATTTGTCCTTAGCCCCTTTGTCCACCACTATAAATACAGCCCCCTTAGACCATTTTTATCATAAATTGGGTCTGCAATTACAGAATTCACGTTCTTATAGAGAGAGAGTGAGAAAAGCCCTAAAAATTTAAGAATTCAAGCTGCCAAAACACATATTTCGAGTGGGATTTTGGCCAAACTTTCTTCTAGAAAGTTGTTCATCTCCACGATTAATATATCCTTACCAAACAGTTTGGCTATTCAGAAAATACAGCTTCTACAGTTTGTGAAAAACTGATTTTAGGCATGGTTTCTTGCTAAGCTAGGAATAGATTTAGTTTTTCTTGCTTTGCTACATGTTGATTGAGCTGTATAGATGTTTAATTAATGCTAGGAATCCACCTAGGTGGTGTTGAATTGAAATACCTAGAGTTGGAAATTTGGGGCTTTATGTATTCTTTGGTTTATTTGATGTTTTGTTGCTATGAAGATAACTTATCTTGTCTTTGTATTTGATTGCTATATTTGGTATGTATTTATGTGATATTTACTTGACATCTTGGAGGGGAATTGGTTGTGTAATGTATTAGTCTTGCATGGAATGTTAGTGACTTTGTGAAATTCTTGTTGGTTGGTGAAATTGTGATATTGTGGCTTGAGAAATGTGTTAAGGTGTATGGTTATGACCTATGTTATGTGAAGCAATTTATGGGAATTTAAAGTTATGAATTATGTGGGGTTTAAATGCATGACTTGAAAAAGGACACACCATGTGTTTGATGAAATGACTCACTGAACTTGCATAATGGAATCATGGCATTTGGCATAGTGTGATTCCTTGGAAGCATAGTGTGAGTTGGGAATTTGGTGTTGTGCATACTTGGTTACTCATGTCCTTCGGGGAAGGTCCGTAAAATGAGACATACTTGGTCACTCATGTCTTTCGGGGAAGGTCCGTAAAATGAGACATACTTGGTTACTCATGTCCTTCGGGGAAGGTCCGTAAAATGAGGCATACTTGGTTACTCATGTCTTTCGGGGAAGGTCCGTAAAATGAGGCATGGACATGGCATAGAGTTGACATGGCATGGAGTTGACATGGGTGTGACATAGAGTTTGCATGTGTGAGTCATGCATAGTGTGTTTGCATTGCATTAAATAACGGGAAGGAAAATTATATCTTGAAATTGTACACTTGCACATGCCACGTCCTAAATTTGTTGCTAGTATTAGTGAGTTATCATACCAGCAGTTGGGCTGACCCATTCGTGGGCAATACATTTCAGATGAGGCACCAGCTGCTTGAGACTTCCTTGAGTGTTGAAGAAAAAGGAAGGAAATGGATTTTGTAGAAGATTTGACCTTTGGGGGCATGTTTTGAATGTATGGGCATAAGCCCACTTTATTGTATTTTATATTTAAACTTATGTAAATTGTAAACCTTAGGCCTTGGGCCATTTTAAAAAAATGTATGAGTTGGAACTCAATGAATGTATGATGTTTGATTTAAATGTATACTAGAGGTTACTTGATATTCAGGAGTTAAATATGCATTAAATGGAAGTGTTAGAAAATAGTGGATGCATGTTTAAGAGTTGATGGATTTTGATGCAATTATACCCATATATGTTGTGATTATTAGGTGATGAAAATACTTGGGAAAAACAAAGGAGACTATGTCGAATTTTTGGTAGAATCAAAGTGAGAAATAGGTGTGTAAATAACTTTTTAAAAGGAGTGAAAAAAAAATGTCAAAATAGGGGTTTAGGAACCTTGAACAAGGGGGAAAAAAATGGGAAGAAAAGAGGGCTTAAAGGACTTGGAAAAAATTCAAAAAGGGAAAAATTGGTTGAAGCCATGAACAGTAACTTGAAAAATATCATAAACTGCTCTCTGTGCTACAGTGTCGTGAACAGTGCAGGAACTAGCCCCAGCCGCTGCAGCCCGCGCACCCCTCGCGCGCGCGCGCGTGCCTGCGCACCGTGCGCCCAGCGCCCCTGCCGCGCGCTTGCCGCGGGCATGCTGCTGCTCACGCGCGCGCCCACTGTTGTCTTGCCTGCTGCCACCTGCTGTCCAACCCATGGGCAGCCATTGTTTTGACCATGTTTTGGCCATGTTATGACCTATTTTCCAAGGGCATTTTGAGGCCATTAAATCATGAGTTTGACCCAAACTTTTGAGTTCATTTGAGACCATTTTAGGCCATTATATAAAGCCAAGTTGGGGCAATTTATGGGACACTTTTTAGGCATAGATTTCAAGGCCATGTTTGGCCATCCACTAGCGCCAACTTTGGGCTGATAGTGGGACAAGCATTTAATTTTAATCTTGCAGGAAAAATTTGAGGAATAATGCGGGAGATTTAATTTAAATTTAATTTATTGTCGTTTATTTATTCCTTTTTTTTCATTCAGTCGCTCCCCGGATTCGTGGAAATTCGGGGCGTGACAATTTAACTATGCATTTTTTTAGACACTAACAGTTTATTTGGGAAAATTGAAGGCAGTGGGAAGGAGAGGATAGCTTTATTAATTAAAGTGTTGATAACTAATAAAAGAAGAGGAGCGAAGAGGAGAGGATAGTGTAATCCTCTCATCTTATTTAGAAATAATAGATGAGAGAAAGGAAAAGAAAGAGTTTTATATTAATTCATTAATATACCATTTTTAAATTAACCACATAGTAATTAGTAATCTATAATTTTAAGAGTAATATTGATATCATAAAAATTCCATTAAAGAATTGTGGAGGAATTGCAAAATGGTTAAAATAAGTATTAAGCTCTCCCTCTGTCTCCTTCCTAATTTTTAAACCAAATATGAAATAAGCTCATGAATTCTCCTCTCCTTCTTTTTCTTTTCGACTCCTTCCACTCAAACGGCCTGTTAATGCAAACATGCCTGTTACTAACAACTGAAACTCATTTAAAGATCATGTTAACCAATCTTGTTTTAACTAATTTTTATAAAATTTTAACATAACACAAAAACGTGAAAGAGAATAGAACACATGAAATTCCTTGATAACTAAGAAACAAGGAGACTCATCACTCAAAAAGTGAAAACTCTCAAATTTCGAAATTGAAATATTATTGATAAGCTGAATAATAAAGATTGTTTACATTATTTTTATAGACTAAGAATAATTCTAATCCGAATGGAAATATACTTAAATGAAAAAAAAAAAAAAAAGGAAAGAGATTTTAGGAGAAATAAGAAATAAGGAAGAAGAAGATACTCAAGAATGTTAAAACAAGTTTAGAAAAAGTCTAATATCACAAATTAGTCTTAGGCTGTGATAGATAGAGAATTTACAAAATATTATTTACATGTATGTATGAGATTACAATCCTTGATTTTAGGAAGAAATACCTATGAGATTACAATCCTAGATTTGAGAAAGGAATCCATTATGATTAACTTTTCCACAATATATAAAATATAACTTATACAAATCTAGAATATACACAAAATCTCATTAATATAAGTTTACATATTTAAGATGACTTGATTGGGGGCTTGATTTATGATCTTTATATGTAAATAGTGTTTGAATTTTTTATGTTAGATTAATACATATAGTATTTATGATGACTTTTTAATATATAAATGGAAGATGAGCAAGAATTCTATGTGTTGTCCATTATCCTTTTCTCTCTAATTAGGATGAAAACTCTTACAATTTAAACTTTGGAGGTTTAAGTTACCATTAAAAAGTCTTGCTTTCCATTTAGAAATGAAATGAGGGAAGTTTCAACAGTTAATTTTACGGCTTAATTAAAAAAATGCGTTTGACAAGAATGAAAAATCATTAATGAAGAACGCACACTAAGAATTTGTTGACTTGTATTCTAAAAGCTAACTTTAAATTAAAACTAAAGCTCTCCACCTTCAGTGACCTTGTCCAAGTCAATAATTTCGGTGTTCTGCCACATCGGTCATAATGAGAAATTGGGTAGCAAGAGGGCCATTTTCTTTACCAAACTAGTTAGATAATGCCTAATTCAATCAGCAATCAAAACTTTTTCTTTTTTCTTTTTTGGTTTAAATTTTTTTATTGGTGCTTATGAAATTCTGTGCTTAATTTAAGAAATAGGACAATTCGTACCTTGTGGTTGAAGAAGGGTTGAGCTTCGAAAATGTCCTTATCTTTCACTATTTCTTTATCTTCCTTTTTGAATCTAGAGCTGCAGAAACTCTTCAGATTTGACAGATCACCAAGTTGTAGTGTCTTTAATTGAGGAAAGGTGATCATCTCATCATTTGGTTCTCCTTCTCGACCGATTTTTCTTGTTGTTTCTCCTATTGCAAGTATCTCTTCCATCTTTGGGCATTTTCTAATATATACCTCTTCGAGGTGCACAAGATTCTTTATAATGAAAGGTGAGAATACATTTCTCAAATTGTTGCAGTCTTCCACACTCAGCGTCCTTAATTGACTAAAGGACTCTGATTGGTTATCCCATAGCTCTTTTATGCTAAGTGAAGAATCAATAGTCAAGCTTTCCAAAGAAGGGAAGGCAACCTGCGAAATTCATCACATTACATTTTGTTAGTTAAAACTATGTACTGCCTACATATATTCTTTCCGAGTTGGAGGTCTTACAAATCCTCTCCATGCGACGTGCCCAATGAAAGTATAAAATCAATAGCATGAACCTCATAGATGCAGATGCCATAGAGATCATGTATATATTTAAAATTAGGCAGCTAAATTATAAGTTGAAAGATAATATAGAATATCTGAGTTAGCGGAGTATTTCATGACAAAGGTTGTCAATTGTATCATTAATTGTAGCAGCTTGAACTAGGATCCGACCCTTATGGGCCTGGCGGGGTCTAGCTGGGTATGCTATACTATTATTATGGGCCTTCACCATCCGCCCAAGCCCACTCGCTCAAACAAGTTAAAAGGGATGTAAGAATAATACAATTTGGCCTAAAGTTACAAAATAATAGGAAAACAAAATGAAGAATTTGAATTAAAAGAATGCATAAAGTACCACAAATTAACAAACTAATTGCTATATTTTAATTACCAAATTAATAGTCTTATGGATGAACCCTAGCTAAATTATATTGACTCAATAGCACGTGTGCAAACAAATTTAGCCTAGTCTTATTCAAAATGGGACGACTTCCCATCTCCTTGGTTTGTGGGCATGATATTTAAAGTAGGGACGCAAAATTAAGATTCAACTTTAACACTTCTTGTTTTTCCGTAAAATAAAAAAATGAAACATCACGTGTTTCGTGAGGGTAACTACTGTTGATATTTTTTTCAGGTAAATCACATTTTAATCCACTTTTATATATTTTTAAAAGTGGATACTTAACCCTCAATTACCAACTTTAAGTTTTTAATCTAAATTAATAGTCTTTTAGCTCTAGAAATATGATGTAATAAACTTTTATTCTACATATTTTAAAAAAAATTATATTAAAATTTGAATTTTAAAAATTTATTTTCTTTCTTGCGTTGATTATTTCCCAGTGGGTTGATTCTTCTCTGTTACGGACATTGGTGTTTGTTGTATCCATTCTTTTCACGTTTGATGTTGCGTCAATTAGCACTTGCATGCTCGATATACCCCAATGCTATCGAGATATCTCACAAAAATTGTTTAACTTAAATCTTAGTAAACATTAACTTGCAGTTTTGTGGTTTTCTAAAATATTAACTGATCAACAAATCAAAAGCACTCAAATAACGATTTTGTTGATTTTATATTGAAATCTTCATTTTATGGATTAATTAAAAAAATGCGTCTGACACGAATGAAAAATCATTAATGAAGAACGCACACTAAGAATTTGTTGACTTGTATTCTAAAAGCTAACTTTAAATTAAAACTAAAGCTCTGCATCTTTAGTGACCCAGTCCAAGTCAATAATTTCGGTGTTTTACCACATTGGTCATAATCAGAAATTGGGTAGCAAGAGGGCCATTTTCTTTACCAAACTAGTTAGATAATGCCTAATTCAATCAGCAATCAAAACTTTTTCTTTTTTCTTTTCTGGTTTAAATTTTTTTATTGGTGCTTATGAAGTTCTATGCTTAATTTAAGAAATAGGACAATTCGTACCTTGTGGTTGAAGAAGGGTTGAGCTTCGAAAATGTCCTTATCTTTCACTATTTCTTTATCTTCCTTTTTGAATCTAGAGCTGCAGAAACTCTTCAGATTTGACAGATCACCAAGTTGTAGTGTCTTTAATTGAGGAAAGGTGATCATCTCATCGTTTGGTTCTCCTTCTTGACCGTTTTTTCTTGTTGTTTCTCCTATTGCAAGTATCTCTTCCATCTTTGGGCATTTTCTAATATATACCTCTTCGAGGTGCACAAGATTCTTTATAATGAAAGGTGAGAATACATTTCTCAAATTGTTGCAGTCTTCCACACTCAGCGTCCTTAATTGACTAAAGGACTCTGATTGGTTATCCCATAGCTCTTTTGTGCTAAGTGAAGAATCAATAGTCAAGCTCTCCAAAGAAGGGAAGGCAACCTGCGAAATTCATCACATTACATTTTGTTAGTTAAAACTATGTACTGCCTACATATATTCTTTCCGAGTTGGAGGTCTTACAAATCCTCTCCATGCGACGTGCCCAATGAAAGTATAAAATCAATAGCATGAACCTCATAGATGCAGATGCCATAGAGATCATGTATATATTGAAAATCAGGCAGCTAAATTATAAGTTGAAAGATAATATAGAATATCTGAGTTAGCGGAGTATTTCATGACAAAGGTTGTCAATTGTATCATTAATTGTAGCAGCTTGAACTAGGATCCGACCCTTATGGGCCGGGCGGCGTCTAGCTGGGTATGCTATACTATTATTATGGGCCTTCACCATCCGCCCAAGCCCACTCGCTCAAACAAGTTAAAAGGGATGTAAGAATAATACAATTTGGCCTAAAGTTACAAAATAATAGGAAAACAAAATGAAGAATTTGAATTAAAAGAATGCATAAAGTACCACAAATTAACAAACTAATTGCTATATTTTAATTACCAAATTAATAGTCTTATGGATGAACCCTAGCTAAATTATATTGACTCAATAGCACGTGTGCAAACAAATTTAGCCTAGTCTTATACAAAATGGGACGACTTCCCATCTCCTTGGTTTGTGGGCATGACATTTAAAGTAGGGACGCAAAATTAAGATTCAACTTTAACACTTCTTGTTTTTCCGTAAAATAAAAAATGAAACATCACATGTTTCCTGAGGGTAACTACCGTTGATATTTTTTTCAGGTAAATCACATTTTAATCCACTTTTATATATTTTTAAAAGTGGATACTTAACCCTCAATTACCAACTTTAAGTTTTTAATCTAAATTAATAGTCTTTTAGCTCTAGAAATATGATGTAATAGACTTTTATTCTACATATTTTAATAAAAATTATATACAAATTTGAATTTTAAAAATTTATTTTCTTTCTTGGGTTGATAATTTCCCAGTGGGTTGATTCTTCTCTGTTACGGACATTGGTGTTTGTTGTATCCATTCTTTTCACGTTTTATGCTGCGTCAATTAGCACTTGCATGCTCGATATAACCCAATGCTATCGAGATATCTCACAAAAATTGTTTAACTTAAATCTTAGTAAACATTAACTTGTAGTTTTGTGGTTTTCTAAAATATTAACTGATCAACAAATCAAATGCACTCAAATAACGATTTTTTTGATTTTAATCGAAATCTTCAATTTATGGTTTAATTAAAAAAATGCGTCTGACACGAATGAAAAATCATTAATGAAGAACGCACACTAAGAATTTGTTGACTTGTATTCTAAAAGCTAACTTTAAATTAAAACTAAAGCTCTGCATCTTTAGTGACCCAGTCCAAGTCAATAATTTCGGTGTTCTACCACATTGGTCATAATCGGAAATTGGGTAGCAAGAGGGCCATTTTCTTTACCAAACTAGTTAGA
This sequence comes from Nyssa sinensis, assembly GCA_008638375.1. NCBI lineage: Eukaryota > Viridiplantae > Streptophyta > Magnoliopsida > Cornales > Nyssaceae > Nyssa > Nyssa sinensis. The sequence continues at coordinate 71,032 of VIRR01000431.1, forward strand.
TAATGCCTAATTCAATCAGCAATCAAAACTTTTTCTTTTTTCTTTTCTGGTTTAAATTTTTTTATTGGTGCTTATGAAGTTCTATGCTTAATTTAAGAAATAGGACAATTCGTACCTTGTGGTTGAAGAAGGGTTGAGCTTCAAAAATGTCCTTATCTTTCACTATTTCTTTATCTTCCTTTTTGAATCTAGAGCTGCAGAAACTCTTCAGATTTGTAAGATCACCAAGTTGTAGTGTCTTTAATTGAGGAAAGGTGATGATATCATCGTTTGGTTCTCCTTCTTGACCGTTTTTTCTTGTTGTTTCTCCTATTGCAAGTATCTCTTCCATCTTTGGGCATTTTCTAATATATACCTCTTCGAGGTGCACAAGATTCTTTATAATGAAAGGTGAGAATACATTTCTCAAATTGTTGCAGTCTTCCACACTCAGCATCCTTAATTGACTAAAGGACTCTGATTGGTTATCCCATAGCTCTTTTGTGCTAAGTGAAGAATCAATAGTCAAGCTCTCCAAAGAAGGGAAGGCAACCTGCGAAATTCATCACATTATATTTTGTTAGTTAAAACTATGTACTGCCTACATATATTCTTTCCGAGTTGGAGGTCTTACAAATCCTCTCCATGCGACGTGCCCAATGAAAGTATAAAATCAATAGCATGAACCTCATAGATGCAGATGCCATAGAGATCATGTATATATTTAAAATCAGGCAGCTAAATTATAAGTTGAAAGATAATATAGAATATCTGAGTTAGCGGAGTATTTCATGACAAAGGTTGTCAATTGTATCATTAATTGTAGCAGCTTGAACTAGGATCCGACCCTTATGGGCCTTGCGGGGTCTATGTAGCAACTTGGAAAAAAATAAAATAAAAGAGTTAAACCGGTTTACCGGGGGCAAGGATAAATCCATGGGATTGATACAAATTATAAATTATAAGAATATAATATGGGACCTGAACGAGAACCAATAGTGGTAAATAAATAATTAAATTAAGTCCCGGCTTTATGGCAGTTTTTATCGGCATAAGATACTTTAATATTTGTGAAATAAAAATATTACAAAGATATATACATATATATATATATGTCCATGAAATTTCTGAAGGAAGTTATTGAAAAAAAATAAAATAAAATAAAATAAAAATAAATAAATAAATAAAAATAAATATAATTTGTATGTTGTTTAATGGATAGAAAACCGGGAAGAGACAAGAATTGGGAGGAGAAACCGAGAGACAGAGATAGAAACAAAAGGGGCGGTGCAGGTCGCGTGAAAACAAGGGAAGAAAAGAAAAGAGAGAAAGAGAAAAAGATAGAGAGAAAGGGGAAAAGAGAAACAGAGGGGGGCGAATCCGACGGTGGTCGCGAGGGGGAATCGAGGCTAGGGGGCGATGGCTTGGCGATGGGTTTGGATTGCGATTGGGGCTGTGTGTTGCGGATTGGAGGGACGCGAAAACAGCAGATGGGTTGGGACGGATCTGTCGAGGAGTTTTCAACCTGAGATCGTGATTTTGAATTCGTTTTCTACTTCAGGTTGATGACGAATGGATGTTACGGTTTTGTGGTTCGGGATTGTGTGTGTTGTTGCGGTTTTGTCGATGGCTGTCATGAATGTTGAATTGGTTCGTTGGTTCGTCGGATTGAGAGATAGCAGGTTGGTTGTTACGGTTGTGGTGTATGGCTACGGCTGTGTGAGTTGTGGTACAGGGTTGCATTTATATGTACGTATATATATATATATGTGTGTGTATATGTGTGCGTGTTGGTGTGCGGCAATAAGTGTATATGTCTGTGTGTATAATGGTGCGGAGGAGGTTCCGGGTTTGGGCAACAATCGTTTGGCAGTGGTGTTGGTTACGTGTTGAGGTGGAGGAAGGGAGATGTGCTATCGTGATGGGCTGTTTGTTGTTGCGGTGGGCTGTCGTTATGGATTGTGCGTGTTGGAGCAGCGGTTGTGAAATTATTGGGCAGATTAGTTAGGGGATTTTATGTGTCAATTTGTTGGGAAGATCATTGGGGTTTGATAAACGGTTGCGGGGTTTTAAGGTTGCGGCTGAGATGGGTTCCCCTGTTCTGCTGGCTGCTTCAGTTCGGAAACTTGGAGTAGGCTGATTGAAGCAGTGGAATAGAGAGCGAAGAAGAAAGAATCAGCGATTGAAGTTCTGATTCCAGTGGTGACTACGGTGTCGGTTTCTTCTTGTTTTTGTTGAATTGTCCTGTAGTTGGGTTGTTGATTGAAGTGAGGGAAATTGGTGCAGCAGGTAGATATATATAATTGTTTGTGTTTATGTGGCAGTGCGGTAGGGGAGGATTCTGCCGTGAGGGTTGGTTTGAACAGCATGTTGGTGTTGGGTTGCGGTTTTGTGATATGAAATTGTATGGGGATGTTGCTGTGGGGATGTTACAAGCAGGGGCTGTCTTGAATGAGAGAGAACAGGTTGGATTTGTTGGTCCGATTTTGTCCAGATTTAGAAATGATGGTTTTAATTATATAGGTTGATTTGTTGTGGTTTGAATTGAGAGGTTTAAGTGTGGTTTGATGCTTGGTGTTGGATGGTTCTGAATTGTGTAAGTATGCAGCTTCATGGGTTTCTCGTTAGATCTGGATAGGTGATGGATTCCTCTGTTTTTGCCGTGTTCAGTTGAGGACAGGGACTGTTTATGGAGATTATTCTGAATACTTGGTGGGATGGATAGAGACTAGGTAAAGGGAGCACGAAGCAGCAGCATGTTGGAGTAGCAATTATGAATTTTTGAGCAGGTCAGTTAGGGGGTCTTATCTCGGTCATGATCTTGTCAAGAGAAGGCTGGAAAATCAGCTGGTTTGATACTAGGGGGACCTACTTGGGTGATTGAAAGGTAACAGAAAATGGTTCGGTTGATGATTCAAGTGAGACGGCAGTAGCGGTGTGATGCTCGGGGAAGGCATAGAGATGCAGATGCGACGAGGCCAACTGTGTCACTGATTTTTCTAATTTGGGTCTCGTCCAATTATCTTGTGAGTAAGCAATTAAGTCTATTGATTGTGTTTATTTTGTGATTCATGATGGTTTTAGTTGTAAGGTATCTATGTACAATAAGCCAATGCCCTGGATGTTGATTAATGAAGGGTCCAATACAAATAAGGTTGTAGATGTTTTGGATACATTTGGTAGTAGGTGGTCCTACATTAGTTCTAGCTCATGGTTTTGGAGTAAACAGTGACCATTGGAGGAAAAACATCCCAGTCCTGGCACAGTCACATAGGATAATTGAGAGTTTTGATGTGGGGTTTTCATGGGAGTCACCTGCGGTTTCTGAGCGACCTATAGCTTGAGCAGGGCCCATTGACTGAGGGAAGTGATGCAATCTAAGTTGTAGCTTTAGCCTTGCGGTGGTGTAATTGTTGGAGGCTATGGGTTTTAACTTTGTTTGTAGAAATTGGAGTTATTGATTAGGAAGACCCTAGACAGTAATCTAATGGGAGGAAGGGAAAGTTCTTCAATATCTTATGGATGGGATGATAAGATGGATGGGATGATAAAGGGACAGAATCTGTCAAGATCATCATCTGCTTGAGGGAAAAAGGCTGAAGAAGCTGGATTTAAAATGGTTGGCCGACTCGATCAACCTGCCGGTGTGTTTTTCTCAACTTCTGAACCGTGGACTAAAGATTAACCTGATTGATTGGATTGCATAGTGGACACGATTTCTGAGGGTTAAGATAACCCGATCAGGTATAGTACTTTACTAAGTAAGGAATAGAATTAAATTAGGATTGATGTGCATATTAGTTGCATGATTCTTGTGCTTATCTGCTGATAGAAGATCACATAGGAGTTATTGCTTTGAGATGCTTTGAGACACTTTGTTTATATGCTTACGTGTTCTTTAAGATTATTTGGGAATTGTGATTTACTTCTTGAGTCGTCATCATATGTGATTTATGTTTTAGAAGGATTGTTAATATTGTGACATGTGGATTTGCGCAAGCGTTGAGATTGATTGAGCATGACACGTAGATTTGTGGATGAAACCTTATGATTTAAATGCTATTTGTTGATCTTAATTGTGATGCATTATTTAAAGCATGTTGCATATGCTTATGAAAGTGATGTTTCATTTGAACTGTACTATTGCATGATGAAATCATGGCATATTGGCATAGGGTGATTTCCTTGGGCATATGGCGTGAGTTGAGCACGTGGTGCTTTGCATTATGAGGGTGTAGATCCTATGGTGAAAAACCCAAAATTGGCCATTGCATTGGTACTTCGAGCCATCGGGGAGTACCCGTAAACGAGACATGGGTGTGACATTGAGATGCATGGGTGTGTCACGCATATTACCTGTGCATTGTGTTGATGAATTTGTGAACGTGATATAGGGTTTTTATACAGATGTAGTTTGTACATTGCCATTGTATTGTATGCATGATTAGGGAGCCATGTAGACATACTTGTACACTTGCACATGCCACGTCTTAATTTTGTTCCTTGCATTAGTATTGTACCATACCAGCAGTTGAGCTGACCCATCCGTGGGAACCATATTTCAGATGACATTCCCGACACTTGAGAATTTAGGAAGTCTAGCTGAGTGGAGGAGACGTGACTGTAGATGGATATTTGGCCGAGAGGCGTGTTTTGTGATGTACGAGCTTAAACCCAATGACATATATGTTGTATCATGGTTGTATATTTTTGATTGTATAAGTGGGCGATGTATATTTAACTTTGATAAGATTGTGGCCAACGAGTGAGGATGGATTGTGATATGTTTGTATATATATGATGTATTGTGATTATCAAGGGGAAAAAGGGTCGAAAAACAAAGGAGGTTCTGCCGAAATTTTTTATAAAATAGGGATGGATGTTAGTGGAATTGTCTTGTATCTAAATCAGTTGTATCTATATTAGTTAAACTGTTATTTACTTTATATATTTATTTTCTTCTTTTGTTTCGTTCGTTCAGTCGCGTCCCCGGGTTCGGTCGGGAATTCGGGGCGTGACAGTCTAGCTGGGTATGCTATACTATTATTATGGGCCTTCACCATCCGCCCAAGCCCACTTGCTCAAACAAGTTAAAAGGGATGTAAGAATAATACAATTTGGCCTAAAGTTACAAAATAATAGGAAAACAAAATGAAGAATTTGAATTAAAAGAATGCATAAAGTACCACAAATTAACAAACTAATTGCTATCTTTTAATTACCAAATTAATAGTCTTATGGATGAACCCTAGCTAAATTATATTGACTCAATAGCACGTGTGCAAACAAATTTAGCCTAGTCTTATCCAAAATAGGACGACTTCCCATCTCCTTGGTTTGTGGGCATGACATTTAAAGTAGGGACGCAAAATTAAGATTCAACTTTAACATTTTTTGTTTTTCCGTAAAATAAAAAATGAAACATCACGTGTTTCGTGAGGGTAACTACCGTTGATATTTTTATTAGGTAAATGACATTTTAATCCACTTTTATATATTTTTAAAAGTTGATACTTAACCCACAATTACCAACTTTAAGTTTTTAATCTAAATTAATAGTATTTTAGCTCTAGAAATATGATGTAATAGACTTTTATTCTACATATTTTAATAAAAATTATATACAAATTTGAATTTTAAAAATTTATTTTCTTTCTTGGGTTGATTATTTCCCAGTGGGTTGATTCTTCTTTGTTACGGACATTGGTGTTTGTTGCATCCATTCTTTTCACGTTTTATGCTGCGTCAATTAGCACTTGCATGCTCGATATACCCCAATGCTATCGAGATATCTCACAAAAATTGTTTAACTTAAATCTTAGTAAAAATTAGCTTGGAGTTTTGTGGTTTTCTAAATTATTAACTGATCAACAAATCAAATGCACTCAAATAACGATTTTGTTGATTTTATATCGAAATCTTCATTTTATGGTTTAATTAAAAAAATGCGTCTGACACGAATGAAAAATCATTAATGAAGAACGCACACTAAGAATTTGTTGACTTGTATTTTAAAAGCTAACTTTAAATTAAAACTAAAGCTCTCCATCTTCAGTGACCCAGTCTAAGTCAATAATTTCGGTGTTCTACCACATTTGTCATAATCAGAAATTGGGTAGCAAGAGGGCCATTTTCTTTACCAAACTAGTTAGATAATGCCTAATTCAATCAGCAATAAAAACTTTTTCTTTTTTCTTTTCTGGTTTAAATTTTTTTATTGGGGCTTATGAAATTCTATGCTTAATTTAAGAAATAGGACAATTCGTACCTTGTGGTTGAAGAACAAAGGTTGAGCTTCGAAAATGTCCTTATCTTTCACTATTTCTTTATCTTCCTTTTTGAATCTAGAGCTGCAGAAACTCTTCAGATTTATAAGATCACCAAGTTGTAGTGTCTTTAATTGAGGAAAGGTGATCATCTCATCGTTTGGTTCTCCTTCTTGACCGCTTTTTCTTGTTGTTTCTCCTATTGCAAGTATCTCTTCCATCTTTGGGCATTTTCTAATATATACCTCTTCGAGGTGCACAAGATTCTTTATAATGAAAGGTGAGAATACATTTCTCAAATTGTTGCAGTCTTCCACACTAAGCATCCTTAATTGACTAAAGGACTCTGATTGGTTATCCCATAGCTCTTTTGTGCTAAGTGAAGAATCAATAGTCAAGCTCTCCAAAGAAGGGAAGGCAACCTGCGAAATTCATCACATTATATTTTGTTAGTTAAAACTATGTACTGCCTACATATATTCTTTTGGAGTTGGAGGTCTTACAAATCCTCTCCATGCGACGTGCCCAATGAAAGTATAAAATCAATAGCATGAACCTCATAGATGCAGATGCCATAGAGATCATGTATATATTTAAAATCAGGCAGCTAAATTATAAGTTGAAAGATATTATAGAATATCTGAGTTAGCGGGGTATTTCATGACAAAGGTTGTTAATTGTATCATTAATTGTTTTACGGATGAATAGTTTTACGGATAAACCCTAGCTAAATTATATTGACTCAATAGCACGTGTGCAAACAAATTTAGCCTAGTCTTATTCAAAATGGGACGACCTGACAGCTCCTTGTATTGTGGGCATGACATTTAAAGTAGGGGAGCAAAATTAAGATTCAACTTTAACACTTTTTGTTTTTCCCTAAAATAAAAAATTAAACATCACGTGTTTCATGAGGAAAACTACCATTGTTATTATTTTTAAGTAAATTACATTTTAATCCACTTTTATAAAATTTTTAAAAGTTGATACTTAACCCTCAATTACCAACTTTAAGTTTTTAATCTAAATTAATAATCTTTTAGCTCTAGAAATATGATGTAATAGACTTTTATTCTACATATTTTAATAAAAATTATATACAAATTTGAATTTTAAAAATTTATTTTCTTTCTTGCGTTGATTATTTCCCAGTGGGTTGATTCTTCTCTGTTACGGACATTGGTGTTTGTTGTATCCATTCTTTTCACGTTTTATGCTGCGTCAATTAGCACTTGCATGCTCGATATACCCCAATGCTATCGAGATATCTCACAAAAATTGTTTAACTTAAATCATAGTAAACATTAACTTGCAGTTTTGTGGTTTTCTAAAATATTAACTGATCAAAAAATCAAATGCACTCAAATAACAATTTTGTTGATTTTATATCGAAATCTTCATTTTATGGTTTAATTGAAAAAATGCGTCTGACACGAATGAAAAATCATTAATGAAGAACGCACACTAAGAATTTGTTGACTTGTATTCTGAAAGCTAACTTTAAGTTAAAACTAAAGCTCTCCACCTTGAATGACCCAGTCCAAGTCAATAATTTCGGTGTTCTACCACATTGGTCATAATCAGAAATTGGGTAGCAAGAGGGCCATTTTCTTTACCAAACTAGTTAGATAATGCCAAATTCAATCAGCAATCAAAACTTTTTCTTTTTTCTTTTCTGGTTTAAATTTTTTTATTGGTGCTTATGAAATTCTATGCTTAATTTAAGAAATAGGACAATTCGTACCTTGTGGTTGAAGAAGGGTTGAGCTTCGAAAATGTCCTTATCTTTCACTATTTCTTTATCTTCTTTTTTGAGTCTAGAGCTGCAGAAACACTTGAGATTTGACAGATCACCAAGTTGTAGTGTCTTTAATTGAGGAAAGGTGATGATCTCATCGTTTGGTTCTCCTTCTTGACTGCTTTTTCTTGTTGTTTCTCCTATTGCAAGTATCTCTTCCATCTCTGGGCATTTTCTAATATATAACTCTTGGAGGTGCACAAAATTCTTGACAATGAAATTTGAGAATACATTTCCCAAATTGTTGCAGTCTTTCACACTTAGCTTCCTTAATTGACTAAAGGAATCTGATTGGTTATCCCAAAGATCTTTTGTGCTAAGTGAAGAATCAATAGTCAAGCTCTCCAAAGAAGGGAAGGCAACCTGTAAAATTCATCCCATTATATTTTGTTAGTTCAAACTATGTACTGCCTACATATTCTTTCTGAGTTGGAGGTCTTACAAATCCTCTCCATGTGACGTGCCCAATGAAAGTATAAAATCAATAGCATGAACCTAATAGATGCAGATGCCGTAGTGATCATGTATATATTTAAAATCAGGCAACTAAATTATAGGTTGAAAGATACTATAGAATATCTGAGTTAGCGGGGTATTTCATGACAAAGGTTGTTAATTGTATCATTAATTCTAGCTCCTTCAACTAGGATCCGACACTTATGGGCCTGGCGGCATCTAGCTGGGTATGCTATACTATTATTATGGGCCTTCACCATCCGCCCAAGCCCACTCACTCAAACAAGTTAAAAGGGAAGTAAGAATAATACAATTTGGCGTAAAGTTACAAAATAATAGGAAAACAAAATGAAGAATTTGAATTAAAAGAATGCATAAAGTACCACAAATTAACATACTAACTGCTATATTTTAATTACCAAATTAATAGTTTTACGGATGAACCCTAGCTAAATTATATTGACTCAATAGCACGTGTGCAAACAAATTTAGCCTAGTCTTATTCAAAATGGGACGACTTGACAGCTCCTTGTATTGTGGGCATGACATTTAAAGTAGGGGAGCAAAATTAAGATTCAACTTTAACACTTTTTGTTTTTCCCTAAAATAAAAAATGAAACATCACGTGTTTCATGAGGAAAACTACCATTGTTATTATTTTTAAGTAAATTACATTTTAATCCACTTTTATAAAATTTTTAAAAGTTGATACTTAACCCTCAATTACCAACATTAAGTTTTTAATCTAAATTAATAGTATTTTAGCTCTAGAAATATGATGTAATAGACTTTTATTCTACATATTTTAATAAAAATTATATACAAATTTGAATGTTAAGAATTTATTTCTTTCTTGGGTTGATTATTTCCCAGTGGGTTGATTCTTCTTTGTTACGGACATTGGTGTTTGTTGCATCCATTCTTTTCACGTTTTATGCTGCGTCAATTAGCACTTGCATGCTCGATATACCCCAATGCTATCGAGATATCTCACAAAAATTGTTTAACTTAAATCTTAGTAAAAATTAGCTTGGAGTTTTGTGGTTTTCTAAATTATTAACTGATCAACAAATCAAATGCACTCAAATAACGATTTTGTTGATTTTATATCGAAATCTTCATTTTATGGTTTAATTAAAAAAATGCGTCTGACACGAATGAAAAATCATTAATGAAGAACGCACACTAAGAATTTGTTGACTTGTATTTTAAAAGCTAACTTTAAATTAAAACTAAAGCTCTCCATCTTCAGTGACCCAGTCTAAGTCAATAATTTCGGTGTTCTACCACATTTGTCATAATCAGAAATTGGGTAGCAAGAGGGCCATTTTCTTTACCAAACTAGTTAGATAATGCCTAATTCAATCAGCAATAAAAACTTTTTCTTTTTTCTTTTCTGGTTTAAATTTTTTTATTGGGGCTTATGAAATTCTATGCTTAATTTAAGAAATAGGACAATTCGTACCTTGTGGTTGAAGAAGGGTTGAGCTTCGAAAATGTCCTTATCTTTCACTATTTCTTTATCTTCGTTTTTGAGTCTAGAGCTGCAAAAACACTTGAGATTTGACAGATCACCAAGTTGTAGTGTCTTTAATTGAGGAAAGGTGATGATCTCATCGTTTGGTTCTCTTTCTTGACCGCTTTTTCTTGTTGTTTCTCCTATTGCAAGTATCTCTTCCATCTTTGGGCATTTTCTAATATATACCTCCTGGAGGTGCACAAAATTCTTGACAATGAAAGGTGAGAATACATTTCTCAAATTGTTGCAGTCTTTCACACTCAGCTTCCTTAATTGACTAAAGGAATCTGATTGGTTATCCCATAGATCTTTTGTGATAAGTGAAGAATCAATAGTCAAGCTCTCCAAAGAAGGGAAGGCAACCTGTGAAATTCATCCCATTATATTTTGTTAGTTAAAACTATGTACTGCCTACATATTCTTTCCGAGTTGGAGGTCTTAGAAATCCTCTCCAAGTGACGTGCCCAATGAAAGTATAAAATAAATAGAATGAACCTAATAGATGCAGATACCATAGAGATCATGTATATATTTAAAATCAGGCAGCTAAATTATAAGTTGAAAGATATTATAGAATATCTGAGTTAACGGGGTATTTCATGACAAAGGTTGTTAATTGTATCATTAATTGTAGCTCCTTCAACTAGCATCCGACACTTATGGGCCTGGTGGGGTCTAGCTGGGTATGCTATACTATTATTATGGGCCTTCACCATCCGCCCAAGCCCACTTGCTCAAACAAGTTAAAAGGGATGTAAGAATAATACAATTTGGCCTAAAGTTTCAAAATAATAGAAAAACAAAATGAAGAATTTGAGTTAAAAGACTGGATAAAGTACACCAAATTAACATAGTAATTGGTATATTTTAATTACCAAATTAATAGTCTTGTGGATGAACCCTAGCTAAATTACATTGACTCAATAGCACGTGTGCAAACAAAATTAGCCTAGTCTTATTCAAAATGGGACGACTTGACAGCTCCTTGTATTGTGGGCATGACATTTAAAGTAGGGCAACAGAATTAAGATTCAACTTTAACACTTTTTGTTTTTCCCTAAAATAAAAAATGAAACATCACGTGTTTCATGAGGAAAACTACCATTGTTATTATTTTTAAGTAAATTACATTTTAATCCACTTTTATATAATTTTTAAAAGTTGATACTTAACCCTCAATTACCAACATTAAGTTTTTAATCTACATTAATAGTCTTTTAGCTCTAGAAATATGATGTACTAGACTTTTATTATACATATTTTAATAAAAAAACATATACAAATTTGAATTTTAACAATTTATTTTCTTTCTTGGGTTGATTATTACCCATTGGGTTGATTCTTCTATGTTATGGACATTGACGTTGGTTGTATCCATTCTTTTCACGTTTCATGCTGCATCAATTTAACACTTGCATGCTCAATATACCCCAATGCTATCGACATATCTCACAAAAATTGTTTAACTTAAATCTTAGTAAACATTAACTTGTAGTTTTGTGGTTTTCTAAAATATTAACTGATCAACAAATCAAATGCACTCAAATAACGATTTTGTTGATTTTATATCGAAATCTTCATTTTATGGTTTAATTAAAAAAATGCGTCTGACACGAATGAAAAATCATTAATGAAGAACGCACACTAAGAATTTGTTGACTTGTATTCTAAAAGCTAACTTTAAATTAAAACTAAAGCTCTGCATCTTCAGTGACCCAGTCCAAGTCAATAATTTCGGCGTTTTACCACATTGGTCATAATCAGAAATTGGGTAGCAAGAGGGCCATTTTCTTTACCGAACTAGTTAGATAATGCCTAATTCAATCAGCAATCAAAACTTTTTCTTTTTTCTTTTCTGGTTTAAATTCTTTTATTGGTGCTTATGAAGTTCTATGCTTAATTTACGAAATAGGACAATTCGTACCTTGTGGTTGAAGAAGGGTTGAGCTTCGAAAATGTCCTTATCTTTCACTATTTCTTTATCTTCATTTTTGAATCTAGAGCTGCAGAAACTCTTCAGATTTGACAGATCACCAAGTTCTAGTGTCTTTAATTGAGGAAACGTGATGATCTCATCGTTTGGTTCTCCTTCTTGACCGTTTTTTCTTGTTGTTTCTCCTATTGCAAGTATCTCTTCCATCCTTGGGCATTTTCTAATATATACCTTTTCGAGGTGCACAAGATTCTTTATAATGAAAGGTGAGAATACATTTCTCAAATTGTTGCAGTCTTCCACACTCAGCGTCCTTAATTGACTAAAGGACTCTGATTGGTTATCCCATAGCTCTTTTGTGCTAAGTGAAGAATCAATAGTCAAGCTCTCCAAAGAAGGGAAGGCAACCTGCGAAATTCATCACATTATATTTTGTTAGTTAAAACTATGTACTGCCTACATATATTCTTTCCGAGTTGGAGGTCTTAGAAATCCTCTCCATGGGACGTGCCCAACGAAATTATGAAATCAATTGCATGAACCTGATAGTTGCAAATGCCATAGAGACCATGTATATATTTAAAATCAGGCAGCTAAATTATAAGTTGAAAGATAATATAGAATATCTGAGTTAGCGGAGAATTTGATGACAAAGGTTGTTAATTGTATCATTAATTGTAAATGCTTGAACTAGGACCCGACACTTATGGGCCGGGCGGGGTTTAGCTGGGTTTGCTATACTGTTATTATGGGCCTTTACCCGCCGCCCAAGCCCACTCGCTCAAAGAAGTTAAAAGGGATGTAAGAATAATACAATTTGGCCTAAAGTTACAAAATAATAGAAAAACAAAATGAAGAATTTGAATTAAAAGAATGCATAAAGTACACCAAATTAACATACTAATTGCTATATTTTAATTACCAAATTAATTGTCTTATGGATGAACCCTAGCTAAATTATATTGACTCAATAGCACGTGTGCAAACAAATTTAGCCTAGTCTTATTCAAAATGGATGTTACAAGTTAAAAGGGATGTAAGAATAATACAATTTGGCCTAAAGTTTCAAAATAATAGAAAAACAAAATGAAGAATTTGAGTTAAAAGACTGGATAAAGTACACCAAATTAACATAGTAATTGGTATATTTTAATTACCAAATTAATAGTCTTGTGGATGAACCCTAGCTAAATTACATTGACTCAATAGCACGTGTGCAAACAAAATTAGCCTAGTCTTATTCAAAATGGGACGACTTGACAGCTCCTTGTATTGTGGGCATGACATTTAAAGTAGGGCAACAGAATTAAGATTCAACTTTAACACTTTTTGTTTTTCCCTAAAATAAAAAATGAAACATCACGTGTTTCATGAGGAAAACTACCATTGTTATTATTTTTAAGTAAATTACATTTTAATCCACTTTTATATAATTTTTAAAAGTTGATACTTAACCCTCAATTACCAACATTAAGTTTTTAATCTACATTAATAGTCTTTTAGCTCTAGAAATATGATGTACTAGACTTTTATTATACATATTTTAATAAAAAAACATATACAAATTTGAATTTTAAAAATTTATTTTCTTTCTTGGGTTGATTATTACCCATTGGGTTGATTCTTCTATGTTATGGACATTGACGTTGGTTGTATCCATTCTTTTCACGTTTCATGCTGCATCAATTTAACACTTGCATGCTCAATATACCCCAATGCTATCGACATATCTCACAAAAATTGTTTAACTTAAATCTTAGTAAACATTAACTTGCAGTTTTGTGGTTTTCTAAAATATTAACTGATCAACAAATCAAATGCCCTCAAATAACGATTTTTTTGATTTTATATCGAAATCTTCATTTTATGGTTTAATTAAAAAAATGCGTCTGACACGAATGAAAAATCATTAATGAAGAACGCACACTAAGAATTTGTTGACTTGTATTCTAAAAGCTAACTTTAAATTAAAACTAAAGCTCTGCATCTTCAGTGACCCAGTCCAAGTCAATAATTTCGGCGTTTTACCACATTGGTCATAATCAGAAATTGGGTAGCAAGAGGGCCATTTTCTTTACCGAACTAGTTAGATAATGCCTAATTCAATCAGCAATCAAAACTTTTTCTTTTTTCTTTTCTGGTTTAAATTCTTTTATTGGTGCTTATGAAGTTCTATGCTTAATTTACGAAATAGGACAATTCGTACCTTGTGGTTGAAGAAGGGTTGAGCTTCGAAAATGTCCTTATCTTTCACTATTTCTTTATCTTCATTTTTGAATCTAGAGCTGCAGAAACTCTTCAGATTTGACAGGTCACCAAGTTCTAGTGCCTTTAATTGAGGAAACGTGATGATCTCATCGTTTGGTTCTCCTTCTTGACCATTTTTTCTTGTTGTTTCTCCTATTGCAAGTATCTCTTCCATCCTTGGGCATTTTCTAATATATACCTTTTCGAGGTGCACAAGATTCTTTATAATGAAAGGTGAGAATACATTTCTCAAATTGTTGCAGTCTTCCACACTCAGCGTCCTTAATTGACTAAAGAACTCTGATTGGTTATCCCATAGCTCTTTTGTGCTAAGTGAAGAATCAATAGTCAAGCTCTCCAAAGAAGGGAAGGCAACCTGCGAAATTCATCACATTATATTTTGTTAGTTAAAACTATGTACTGCCTACATATATTCTTTCCGAGTTGGAGGTCTTAGAAATCCTCTCCATGTGACGTGCCCAACGAAATTATGAAATCAATTGCATGAACCTGATAGTTGCAGATGCCATAGAGACCATGTATATATTTAAAATCAGGCAGCTAAATTATAAGTTGAAAGATAATATAGAATATCTGAGTTAGCAGAGAATTTCATGACAAAGGTTGTTTATTGTATCATTAATTGTAGATGCTTGAACTAGGACCCGACACTTATGGGCCGGGCGGGGTTTAGCTGGGTTTGCTATACTATTATTATGGGCCTTTACCCATCGCCCAAGCCCACTCGCTCAAAGAAGTTAAAAGGGGTGTAAGAATAACACAATTTGGCCTAAAGTTACAAAATAATAGGAAAACAAAATGAAGAATTTGAATTAAAAGAATGCATAAAGTACACCAAATTAACATACTAATTGCTATATTTTAATTACCAAATTAATTGTCTTATGGATGAACCCTAGCTAAATTATATTGACTCAATAGCACGTGTGCAAACAAATTTAGTCTAGTCTTATTCAAAATGGATGTAACAAGTTAACAGGGATGTAAGAATAATACAATTTGGCCTAAAGTTTCAAAATAATAGAAAAACAAAATGAAGAATTTGAGTTAAAAGACTGCATAAAGTACACCAAATTAACATAGTAATTGGTATATTTTAATTACCAAATTAATAGTCTTGTGGATGAACCCTAGCTAAATTATATTGACTCAATAGCACGTGTGCAAACAAATTTAGCCTAGTCTTATTCAAAATGGGACGACTTGACAGCTCCTTGTATTGTGGGCATGACATTTAAAGTAGGGGATCAACTTTAACACTTTTTGTTTTTCCCTAAAATAAAAAATGAAACATCACGTGTTTCATGAGGAAAACTACCATTGTTATTATTTTTAAGTAAATTACATTTTAATCCACTTTTATATAATTTTAAAAAGTTGAAACTTAACCCTCAATTACCAACATTAAGTTTTTCATCTATATTAATAGTCTTTTAGCTCTAGAAATATGATGTACTAGACTTTTATTATACATATTTTAATAAAAAAACATATACAAATTTGAATTTGAAAGGTGAGAATACATTTCTCAAATTGTTGCAGTCTTCTACACTTAGCGTCCTTAATTGACTAAAGGACTCTGATTGGTTATCCCATAGCTCTTTTGTGCTAAGTGAAGAATCAATAGTCAAGCTCTCCAAAGAAGGGAAGGCAACCTGCGAAATTCATCACATTATATTTTGTTAGTTAAAACTATGTACTGCCTACATATATTCTTTCCGAGTTCGAGGTCTTAGAAATCCTCTCCATGGGACGTGCCCAATGAAAGTATAAAATCAGTAGCATGAACCTGATAGTTGCAGATGCCCTAGAGATCATATATATATATATATATATATATATATATATATATATTTAAAATCAGGCAGCTAAATTATAAGTTGAAAGATATTATAGAATATCTGAATTAGCAGAGTATTTCATGACAAAGGTTATCAATTGTATTAATAATTGTAGCTGCTTGAACTAGGATCCGACCCTTATGGGCCTGGCGAGGTCTAGCTGGGTATGCGATACTATTATTATGGGCCTTCATCGTCCGCCCAAGCCCACTCGCTCAAACAAGTTAAAAGGGATGTAAGAATAATACAATTTGGCCTAAAGTTACCAAATAATAGGAAAACAAAATGAAAAATTTGAATTAAAAGAATGCATAAAGTACACCAAATTAACATAGTAATTGCTATATTTTAATTACCAAATTAATTGTCTTATGGATGAACCCTAGCTAAATTATATTGACTCAATAGCACGTGTGCAAACAAATTTAGTCTAGTCTTATTCAAAATGGATGTAACAAGTTAAAAGGGATGTAAGAATAATACAATTTGGCCTAAAGTTTCAAAATAATAGAAAAATAAAATGAAGAATTTGAGTTAAAAGACTAGATAAAGTACACCAAATTAACATAGTAATTGGTATATTTTAATTACCAAATTAATAGTCTTGTGGATGAACCCTAGCTAAATTATATTGACTCAATAGCACGTGTGTAAACAAATTTAGCCTAGTCTCATTCAAAATGGGACGACTTGACAGCTCCTTGTATTGTGGGCATGACATTTAAAGTAGGGGAGCAAAATTAAGATTCAACTTTAACACTTTTTGTTTTTCCCTAAAATAAGAAATGAAACATCACGTGTTTCATGAGGAAAACTACCATTGTTATTATTTTTAAGTAAATTACATTTTAATCCACTTTTATATAATTTTTAAAAGTTGATACTTAACCCTCAATTACCAACATTAAGTTTTTAATCTATATTAATAGTCTTTTAGCTCTAGAAATATGATGTACTAGACTTTTATTATACATATTTTAATAAAAAAACATATACAAATTTGAATTTGAAAAATTTATTTTCTTTCTTGGGTTGATTATTTCCCATTGGGTTGATTCTTCTCTTTTATGGACATTGACGTTGGTTGTATCTATTCTTTACATGTTTCATGCTGCATCAATTTAACACTTGCATGCTTGATATACCACAATGCTATCGAGATATCTCACAAAAATTGTTTAACTTAAATCTTAGTAAACATTAACTTGTAGTTTTGTGGTTTTCTAAAATATTAACTGATCAACAAATCAAATGCACTCAAATAACGATTTTGTTGATTTTATATCGAAATATTCATTTTATGGTTTAATTAAAAAAATGCGTCTGACACGAATGAAAAATCATTAATGAAGAACGCACAGTAAGAATTTGTTGACTTGTATTCTAATAGCTAACTTTAAATTAAAACTAAAGCTCTGCATCTTCAGTGACCCAGTTCAAGTCAATAATTTTTGTGTTTTACCACATTGGTCATAAGCAGAAATTGGGTAGCAAGAGGGCCATTTTCTTTACCAAACTAGTTAGATAATGCCTAATTCAATCAGCAATCAAAACTTTTTCTTTTTTCTGTTCTGGTTTAAATTGTTTTATTGGTGCTTATGAAGTTGTTTGCTTAATTTAAGACAGAGGACAATTCGTACCTTGTGGTTGAAGAAGGGTTGAGCTTCGAAAATGTCCTTATCTTTCACTATTTCTTTATCTTCCTTTTTGAATCTAGAGCTGCAGAAACTCTTCAGATTTGAGAGATCACCAAGTTGTAGTGTCTTTAATTGAGGAAAGGTGATGATCTCATCGTTTGGTTCTCCTTCTTGACCGCTTTTTCTTATTGTTTCTCCTATTGCAAGTATCTCTTCCATCTTTGGGCAATTTCTAATATATACCTTTTCGAGGTGCACAAGATTCTTTATAATGAAAGGTGAGAATACATTTCTCAAATTGTTGCAGTCTTCCACACTCAGCGTCCTTAATTGACTAAAGGACTTTGATTGGTTATCCCATAGCTCTTTTGTGCTAAGTGAAGAATCAATAGTCAAGCTCTCCAAAGAAGGGAAGGCAACCTGCGAAATTCATCACATTATATTTTGTTAGTTAAAACTATGTATTGCCTACATATATTCTTTCCGAGTTGGAGGTCTTACAAATCCTCTCCATGGGACGTGCCCAATGAAAGTATAAAATCAGTAGCATGAACCTGATAGTTGCAGATGCCCTAGAGATCATATATATATATATATATATATATATATATATATTTAAAATCAAGCAGCTAAATTATAAGTTGAAAGATATTATAGAATATCTGAATTAGCAGAGTATTTCATGACAAAGGTTATCAATTGTATTAATAATTGTAGCTGCTTGAACTAGGATCCGACCCTTATGGGCCTGGCGAGGTCTAGCTGTGTAGAGATTTGAAAAAAAAAATAAAAAAATAAATAATAATAAAATAAAATATAGGGAATATAATATGGGACCCGAACGAGAACTAATATTGACGAATAAATAATTAAATTAAGCCCCGACTTTATAGTATATTTTGTGGAATAAAATCTTTATAAAATATTTAATATAGTATATATGAACAAAAAAAAATGTAAAGTATGGTATATATATATATATATGTGTGTGTGTGTGTGTATGTATATATGTATGTGTGTGGTAGAAAATGAATAAAAGAAGAGAAAAAGAAAAAGAAAACGTGAGGGAAGGAAATCAGTGAAGCGGTGAACAGTTCGCGTGAAAAACAGGGGAAGAAAAGAAGAAAAGAGAGAAAGAAAGAAGAGAGAAAGGAAAGAGGGTGAGGCGGCGGTGGTCGCAAGAGAGAAACTGACGGGGCGACGGAGTGGCGATGGGTTTGGCTTTCTTGGGGGCGATTGGGGCTGTGATATCTCGGTTTTGTCGGTGGCTACGGTGACGACTTGATTGAATCGGAAAGGGGGGACAGGTTTTATCTCCATCTTTTTCTTTTCCGTTTTGGTTGCTGTGATGAATTGGAGTTGTTGAAGCTGGGATTTTGTGGAGATGGAGGAGAGACGGAAGCACAGTGGTTGATTGATTTGAATGGGTTGGTTGCTGCAGATTTTTAGGGGCATGATAACATGTAGATATATGTGTGTATTGGTGTAACGTTGGAACAGGGGATTTTGCAGGTCAGGGGCTGAATCGCGTTGGGTGTGTGTGTGTGTGGCTGTTACTGGAGTTGTGATGGGGGCGAGTGTAGCGGTGGAACTGCTGTTCGGCCATGGAGCAGAACCAGCAGGTGCAGGGGCTGGTGTGATACCTGGAACCGTGTGGTTGTTACGATTTTTGTGGTTGGAACTGTGTGTGTGGCTGTGCAGCTATTATGCGTATTGAGGCCGATTATTCGGGTTTGAAGTAGATTGACAGGAAGACGGATGTGCAGAGGAAGAAGAGTGAAGGTTACTGCTGTTGTGAATTTTGTTATGATTTGGGGAGAAATTTGCAGAGATATATATATATATATATATATTTGTTGTGTTTGTATGGTGGTTGCTGTAGATGGAGATAGAGATATATATATATATAAATATAAATATATACCTGCAGAAACTTGGGGAAAAAGCATTTCACGGCAGATTTTCCATTTCACGCGACATTGATCGGAAGGGGCAAGAGTTCAGTGGATACAGTATGGATCGGAAAATTTAGAATCAAATTTGGGATATGTCAGGTAGCTTCAATTTCTCTCTGTTTAGGAACCTTGTTGTTGTTGGATGGATGTTGCAACGGTAGTGAAAAATGTTGTCGATGGTGTTGCTGCTGGGTTTCACGATTGGTGACGTTGAGGTTTCAAAATCTGTAAAATCTAGGTTGTGACGATGATGGTCACGGCTGGGGATACGACAGGCTTGAAGGTCGATGACATGCATGGCGTTGGGAAATCGGTGCAGATTCAGGTGGGGATTCTGATCTAGCTCGGAACTTTGAGTATAGTTGTTACAGTTTTGTGGTTCGGAGTTGACGGAGGCAATGATGCAGCAGGTGATATGTGTATATGTGTGTGTGTGTGTGTATGTTGCGGTTTAAGGATGGTTCCCTCTGTTTTTTCGTTGCAGTTGTAATTAAGGGTGAACGTCAAGTGGATTGGGAGGTGCCAACTTCGGCCATATCGTTAGATCATGACCTAAAGTGGATTTCTGCTTCAGGTTTTGGTAATTCGGTGGTCATGGGTTGGTTCAACAGAAGATGGTGGACTGTGATGAGATAGTATTTCAAATGACTTGGCGATAAATTGTGCACTGATAACTCAGGTGGCCACAAAATGAAAATTGGGTTGGCACGTCATGAGTAAAGTGTTTGGTGATCGTGATGCCGAAGCTAATACTAGATAATTGGATGCAAGAGAGATTGATGTTGTAGTAGGAAGTTATATACGTATATGTATGCGTGTAGCAATTTTATGGCATAAAATAGAGGAAGCGAACTGGGAATTGAAACTGTTTAGGTAGACTAGCGATGAGGAATGGATGGAATGCTTAAATGGGCTGGTTTGTGTAATTTTACAAGCGTACATCGTCTAGAGGGTTGATTGAGCCTGGAACTTTATTCAAAAACTTAATGGCCATCTTTCGGGATGTTATCTGTCATGATGGCACGGTGAGGAATGTATGTAGTAATTCGATTATCCAATTTGAGTATGGGGTCAAGGCTGAAGAAGCTGATGAAACTGGATTTAAAATGGTTGGCCGACTCGATCAACCTGCCGGTGTGTTTTCTTCAATTTTCGAACCGTGGATTAAAGACGAACTTGGTTGATTGGATTGCATAGTGGACACAGCTTAGTGGGGTTGAGATAACCCGATCAGGTATGGTACTTTACTAAGTAAGGAATAGAATTAAAATTAGGATTGATGTGCATATTGATTGAATGCTTTTGTGCTTATCTGCGGATAGAAGATCACGTAGGACTTAATTGCTTCCTTGAGTTGATTGTTTATATGTTTCCGTGCTCTTTATGATTATTTGGGGATTGTGATTTACTTCTTGAGTTGTCATCATATGTGATTTATGTTTTAGAAGGATTGTTGATATTGTGACATGTGGATTGCATAAGTATTGAGATTGATGGTGCATGATGTGTATATTTGTGGATGAAGTCTTATGATTCAGATGCTATTGTTATTTTTAAGAGGACGATATTGTTTAAAAAGCATGCTTTATGCATTGGTGAAATGTTTTATTGAGATTGCGATATTGCATGATGAAATCATGGCATATTGGCATTGTGTGATTCCTTGAAAGCATAGTGTGGGTCAGCACGAGGTGCTGGTGCATTATGAGGGTGCAGATCCTGTGGTGAAAAACCCAAAATTGGCTATTAGGTACTCGCAAGCCTACGGGGTCCGGACCGTAAAGCGAGACATATATTGGTACTTGCATGCCAACGGGGAAGAACCGTGAAGCGAGACATGGGTGTGACATTGAGATGCATGGGTGTGTCATGCATATTACTTATGCAGTGTGTTGATGAATTTGTGAACGTGATATAGGGTTTTTATACAGATGTAGTTTGTACATTACCATTGTATTGTATGCATGATTAGGGAGGCATGTAGACATACCTGTACACTTGCACATGCCACGTCTTAATTTTATTCCCTGCATTAGTATTGTACCATACCAGCATGTTGGCGCTGACCCATTCGTGGGCACAGGTTTCAGACAAAGCTATCCTGGTACGCGGGACTTGATGAAGTCTTGGAGAAAGGAGAGGAAATAAATTTGGAAGAATATTTGGGCCCTTGGGGCATATTTTGATTTTATAAAGGATTGGTGTGTTTCTAAAAAGAATGGAAATGGTATTGTATATTGTAATAAATGCTCTTTTAGTTTAAGTGTAGGAGTAGATGTGATGGATTGGATAATTAGACAATGTATATTTAACTTTAATAAGGTTGTGGCCATCGAGTGAGGATGGATTGTGATGTATTTATGTTTATATGATGTTATATGATGCATTGTGTTTATCAAGAGGAAAAAGGCTCGAAAAACAAAGGAGGTTCTGCCGAAATTTTTATAAACTGGGAATGTATGTGTATTGACAAAGATTGATGGATGTATAGTTCTGTTAGTGGAATAGGCTTGTATCTAAATTAGTAAACTTAGTTAAAATTCGTTAAATATTTATTTATTTATTTACTCGTCTATTTATTTTCTTCTTTTGTTTCCTTCAGTCGCGTCCCCGGGCTCGGTCGGGAATTCGGGGCGTGACAAGCTGGGTATGCTATACTATTATTATGGGCCTTCATCGTCCGCCCAAGCCCACTCGCTCAAACAAGTTAAAAGGGATGTAAGAATAATACAATTTGGCCTAAAGTTACCAAATAATAGGAAAACAAAATGAAAAATTTGAATTAAAAGAATGCATAAAGTACCACAAATTAACATAGTAATTGCTATATTTTAGTTCCCAAATTAATAGTCTTATGGATGAACCCTAGCTAAATTATATTGACTCAACAGCACGTGTGCAAACAAATTTAGCCTAGTCTCATTCAAAATGGGACGACTTCACATCTCCTTGGTTTGTGGGCATGACATTTAAAGTGGGGACGCAAAATTAAGATTCAACTTTAACTCTTTTTTTTCCCTAAAATAAAAAATGAAACATCACGTGTTTCGTGAGGGTAACTACCATTGTTATTGTTTTTAGGTAAATTACATTTTAATCCACTTTTATATATTTTTAAAAGTTGATACTTAACCCTCAATTACCAACATTAAGTTTTTAATCTAAATTAATAGTCTTTTAGCTCTAGAAATATGAAGTAATAGACTTTTACTATACATATTTTAATAAAAATTATATATAAATTTGAATTTTAAAAATTTATTTTCTTTCTTGGGTTGATTATTTCCCAGTGGGTTGATTCTTCTCTGTTATGGACATTGATGTTTGTTGTATCTATTCTTCTCACGTTTTATGCTGCGTCAATTTAACACTTGCACGCTCAATATACCCCAATGCTATCGAGATATCTCACCAAAATTGTTTAACTTAAATCTTAGTAAACATTAACTTGCAGTTTTGTGGTTTTCTAAAATATTAACTGATCAACAAATCAAATACACTCAAATAACAATTTTTTGGTTTTATATCGAAATCTTCATTTTATGGTTTAAGTAAAAAAATGCGTTTGACACGAATAAAAAATCATTAATGAAGAACGCACATTAAGAATTTGTTGACTTGTATTCTAAAAGCTAACTTTAAATTAAAACTAAAGCTCCCCATCTTCAGTGACCCAGTCCAAGTCAATAATTTCGGTGTTCTACCACATTGGTCATAATCAGAAATTGGGTAGCAAGAGGGCCATTTTCTTTACCAAACTAGTTAGATAATGCCTAATTCAATCAGCAATCAAAACTTTTTCTTTTTTCTTTTCTGGTTTAAATTTTTTTATTGGTGTTTATGAAGTTCTATGCCTAATTTAAGAAATAGGACAATTCGTACCTTGTGGTTGAAGAAGGGTTGAGCTTCAAAAATGTCCTTATCTTTCACTATTTCTTTATCTTCCTTTTTGAATCTAGAGCTGCAGAAACTCTTCAGATTTGTAAGATCACCAAGTTCTAGTGTCTTTAATTGAGGAAAGGTGATGATCTCATCGTTTGGTTCTCCTTCTTGACCGCTTTTTCTTGTTGTTTCTCCTATTGCAAGTATCTCTTCCATCTTTGGGCATTTTCTAATATATACCTCTTCGAGGTGCACAAGATTCTTTATAATGAAAGGTGAGAATACATTTCTCAAATTATTGCAGTCTTTCACACTCAGCGTCCTTAATTGACCAAAGAACTCTGATTGGTTATCCCATAGCTCTTTTGTGCTAAGTGAAGAATCAATAGTCAAGCTCTCCAAAGAAGGGAAGGCAACCTGCGAAATTCATCACATTATATTTTATTAGTTAAAACTATGTACTGCCTACATATATTCTTTTCGAGTTGGAGGTCTTAGAAATCCTCTCCATGGGACGTGCCCAATGAAAGTATAAAATCAGTTGCAAGAACCTGATAGTTGCAGATGCCATAGAGTTCATGTATATATTTAAAATCAGGCAGCTAAATTATAAGTTGAAAGATATCATAGAATATCTGAGTTAGCGGAGTATTTCATGACAAAGGTTATCAATTGTATCATTAATTGTAGCTGCTTGAACTAGGATTCGACCCTTATGGGCCTGGCGGGGTCTAGCTGGGTATGCTATACTATTATTATGGGCCTTCACCGTCCGCCCAAGCCCACTCGCTCAAACAAGTTAAAAGGGATGTAAGAATAATACAATTTGGCCTAAAGTTACCAAATAATAGGAAAACAAAATGAAGAATTTGAATTAAAAGAATGCATAAAGTACCACAAATTAACATACTAATTGCTATATTTCAATTACCAAATTAATAGTCTTATGGATGAACCCTAGCTAAATTATATTGACTCAATAGCACGTGTGCAAACAAATTTAGCCTAGTCTTGTTCAAAATGGGACGACTTGACAGCTCCTTGTATTGTGGGCATGACATTTAAAGTAGGGGCGCAAAATTAAGATTCAACTTTAACCCTTTTTGTTTTTCCCTAAAATAAAAAATGAAACATCACGTGTTTCATGAGGAAAACTACCATTGTTATTATTTTTAAGTAAATTACATTTTAATCCACTTTTATATAATTTTTAAAAGTTGATACTTAACCCTCAATTACCCAACATTAAGTTTTTAATCTATATTAATAGTCTTTTAGCTCTAGAAATATGATGTAATAGACTTTTACTATACATATTTTAATAAAAATTATATACAAATTTAAATTTTAAAAATTTATTTTCTTTCTTGGGTTGATTATTTCCCAGTGGGTTGATTCTTCTCTGTTATGGACATTGATGTTTGTTGTATCTATTCTTTTCACGCTTTATGCTGTGTCAATTTAACACTTGCATGCTCAATATACCCCAATGCTATCGAGATATCTCACAAAAATTGTTTAACTTAAATCTTAGTAAACATTAACTTGCAGTTTTGTGGTTTTCTAAAATATTAACTGATCAACAAATCAAATGCACTCAAATAACGATTTTGTTGATTTTATATCGAAATCTTCAGTTTATGGTTTACGTAAAAAAATGCGTTTGACACGAATGAAAAATCATTAATGAGGAACGCACATTAAGAATTTGTTGACAAGTATTTTAAAAGCTAACTTTAAATTAAAACTAAAGCTCTGCATCTTCAGCGACCCAATCCAAGTCAATAGTTTCGGTGTTCTACCACATTGGTCATAATGAGAAATTGGGTAGCAAGAGGGCCATTTTCTTTACCAAACTAGTTAGATAATGCCTAATTCAATCAGCAATCAAAACTTTTTCTTTTTTCTTTTCTGGTTTAAATTTTTTTATTGGTGCTTATGAAGTTCTATGCTTAATTTAAGAAATAGGACAATTCGTACCTTGTGGTTGAAGAAGGGTTGAGCTTCAAAAATGTCCTTATCTTTCACTATTTCTTTATCTTCCTTTTTGAATCTAGAGCTGTAGAAACTCTTCAGATTTGTAAGATCACCAAGTTCTAGTGTCTTTAATTGAGGAAAGGTGATGATATCATCGTTTGGTTCTCCTTCTTGACCGCTTTTTCTTGTTGTTTCTCCTATTGCAAGTATCTCTTCCATCTTTGGGCATTTTCTAATAAATACCTCTTCGAGGTGCACAAGATTCTTTATAATGAAAGGTGAGAATACATTTCTCAAATTGTTGCAGTCTTTCACACTCAGCGTCCTTAATTGACCAAAGGACTCTGATTGGTTATCCCATAGCTCTTTTATGCTAAGTGAAGAATCAATAGTCAAGCTCTCCAAAGAAGGGAAGGCAACCTGTGAAATTCATCACATTATATTTTGTTAGTTAAAACTATGTACTGCCTACATATATTCTTTCCGAGTTGGAGGTCTTAGAAATCCTTTCCATGGGACGTGCCCAATGAAAGTATAAAATCAGTTGCAAGAACCTGATAGTTGCAGATGCCATAGAGTTCCTGTATATATTTAAAATCAGGCAGCTAAATTATAAGTTGAAAGATATCATAGAATATCTGAGTTAGCGGAGTATTTCATGACAAAGGTTATCAATTGTATCATTAATTGTAGCTGCTTGAACTAGGATTCGACCCTTATGGGCCTGGCGGGGTCTAGCTGGGTTTGCTATACTATTATTATGGGCCTTCACCGTCTGCCCAAGCCCACTCGCTCAAACAAGTTAAAAGGGATGTAAGAATAATACAATTTGGCCTAAAGTTACCAAATAATAGGAAAACAAAATGAAGAATTTGAATTAAAAGAATGCATAAAGTACCACAAATTAACATACTAATTGCTATATTTCAATTAACAAATTAATAGTCTTATGGATGAACCCTAGCTAAATTATATTGACTCAAAAGCACGTGTGCAAACAAATTTAGCCTAGTCTTGTTCAAAATGGGACAACTTGACAGCTCCTTGTATTGTGGGCATGACATTTAAAGTAGGGGCGCAAAATTAAGATTCAACTTTAACACTTTTTGTTTTTCCCTAAAATAAAAAATGAAACATCACGTGTTTCATGAGGAAAACTACCATTGTTATTATTTTTAAGTAAATTACATTTTAATCCACTTTTATATAATTTTTAAAAGTTGATACTTAACCCTCAATTACCAACATTAAGTTTTTAATCTATATTAATAGTCTTTTAGCTCTAGAAATATGAAGTAATAGACTTTTACTATACATATTTTAATAAAAATTATATACAAATTTAAATTTTAAAAATTTATTTTCTTTCTTGGGTTGATTATTTCCCAGTGGGTCGATTCTTCTCTGTTATGGACATTGATGTTTGTTGTATCTATTCTTTTCACGCTTTATGCTGTGTCAATTTAACACTTGCATGCTCAATATACCCCAATGCTATCGAGATATCTCACCAAAATTGTTTAACTTAAATCTTAGTAAACATTAACTTGTAGTTTTGTGGTTTTCTAAAATATTAACTGATCAACAAATCAAATGCACTCAAATAACAATTTTTTGGTTTTATATCGAAATCTTCATTTTATGGTTTAAGTAAAAAAATGCGTTTGACACGAATAAAAAATCATTAATGAAGAACGCACATTAAGAATTTGTTGACTTGTATTCTAAACGCTAACTTTAAATTAAAACTAAAGCTCTGCATCTTCAGCCACCCAATCCAAGTCAATAATTTCGGTGTTCTACCACATTGGTCATAATCAGAAATTAGGTAGCAAGAGGGCCATTTTCTTTACCAAACTAGTTAGATAATGCCTAATTCAATCAGCAATCAAAACTTTTTCTTTTTTCTTTTCTGGTTTAAATTTTTTTATTGGTGCTTATGAAGTTCTATGCTTAATTTAAGAAATAGGACAATTCGTACCTTGTGGTTGAAGAAGGGTTGAGCTTCAAAAATGTCCTTATCTTTCACTATTTCTTTATCTTCCTTTTTGAATCTAGAGCTGCAGAAACTCTTCAGATTTGTAAGATCACCAAGTTGTAGTGTCTTTAATTGAGGAAAGGTGATGATATCATCGTTTGGTGCTCCTTCTTGACCGCTTTTTCTTGTTGTTTCTCCTATTGCAAGTATCTCTTCCATCTTTGGGCATTTTCTAATATATACCTCT
This sequence comes from Nyssa sinensis, assembly GCA_008638375.1. Lineage (NCBI taxonomy): Eukaryota > Viridiplantae > Streptophyta > Magnoliopsida > Cornales > Nyssaceae > Nyssa > Nyssa sinensis. The sequence goes on from VIRR01000431.1 coordinate 98,768, forward strand.
TCGAGGTGCACAAGATTCTTTATAATGAAAGGTGAGAATACATTTCTCAAATTGTTGCAGTCTTTCACACGCAGCGTCCTTAATTGACCAAAGGACTCTGATTGGTTATCCCATAGCTCTTTTGTGCTAAGTGAAGAATCAATAGTCAAGCTCTCCAAAGAAGGGAAGGCAACCTGCGAAATTCATCACATTATATTTTGTTAGTTAAAACTATGTACTGCCTACATATATTCTTTCCGAGTTGGAGGTCTTAGAAATCCTCTCCATGGGACGTGCCCAATGAAAGTATAAAATCAGTTGCAAGAACCTGATAGTTGCAGATGCCATAGAGTTCCTGTATATATTTAAAATCAAGCAGCTAAATTATAAGTTGAAAGATATCATAGAATATCTGAGTTAGCGGAGTATTTCATGACAAAGGTTATCAATTGTATCATTAATTGTAGCTGCTTGAACTAGGATTCGACCCTTATGGGCCTGGCGGGGTCTAGCTGGGTTTGCTATACTATTATTATGGGCCTTCACCGTCCGCCCAAGCCCACTCGCTCAAACAAGTTAAAAGGGATGTAAGAATAATACAATTTGGCCTAAAGTTACCAAATAATAGGAAAACAAAATGAAGAATTTGAATTAAAAGAATGCATAAAGTACCACAAATTAACATACTAATTGCTATATTTCAATTAACAAATTAATAGTCTTATGGATGAACCCTAGCTAAATTATATTGACTCAAAAGCACGTGTGCAAACAAATTTAGCCTAGTCTTGTTCAAAATGGGACAACTTGACAGCTCCTTGTATTGTGGGCATGACATTTAAAGTAGGGGCGCAAAATTAAGATTCAACTTTAACACTTTTTCTTTTTCCCTAAAATAAAAAATGAAACATCACGTGTTTCATGAGGAAAACTACCATTGTTATTATTTTGAAGTAAATTACATTTTAATCCACTTTTATATAATTTTTAAAAGTTGACACTTAACCCTCAATTACCAACATTAAGTTTTTAATCTATATTAATAGTCTTTTAGCTCTAGAAATATGAAGTAATAGACTTTTACTATACATATTTTAATAAAAATTATATACAAATTTAAATTTTAAAAATTTATTTTCTTTCTTGGGTTGATTATTTCCCAGTGGGTCGATTCTTCTCTGTTATGGACATTGATGTTTGTTGTATCTATTCTTTTCACGCTTTATGCTGTGTCAATTTAACACTTGCATGCTCAATATACCCAATGCTATCGAGATATCTCACCAAAATTGTTTAACTTAAATCTTAGTAAACATTAACTTGTAGTTTTGTGGTTTTCTAAAATATTAACTGATCAACAAATCAAATGCACTCAAATAACAATTTTTTGGTTTTATATCGAAATCTTCATTTTATGGTTTAAGTAAAAAAATGCGTTTGACACGAATAAAAAATCATTAATGAAGAACGCACATTAAGAATTTGTTGACTTGTATTCTAAACGCTAACTTTAAATTAAAACTAAAGCTCTGCATCTTCAGCGACCCAATCCAGGTCAATAATTTCGGTGTTCTACCACATTGGTCATAATCAGAAATTAGGTAGCAAGAGGGCCATTTTCTTTACCAAACTAGTTAGATAATGCCTAATTCAATCAGCAATCAAAACTTTTTCTTTTTTCTTTTCTGGTTTAAATTTTTTTATTGGTGCTTATGAAGTTCTATGCTTAATTTAAGAAATAGGACAATTCGTACCTTGTGGTTGAAGAAGGGTTGAGCTTCAAAAATGTCCTTATCTTTCACTATTTCTTTATCTTCCTTTTTGAATCTAGAGCTGCAGAAACTCTTCAGATTTGTAAGATCACCAAGTTGTAGTGTCTTTAATTGAGGAAAGGTGATGATATCATCGTTTGGTGCTTCTTCTTGACCGCTTTTTCTTGTTGTTTCTCCTATTGCAAGTATCTCTTCCATCTTTGGGCATTTTCTAATATATACCTCTTCGAGGTGCACAAGATTCTTTATAATGAAAGGTGAGAATACATTTCTCAAATTGTTGCAGTGTTTCACACTCAGCGTCCTTAATTGACCAAAGGACTCTGATTGGTTATCCCATAGCTCTTTTGTGCTAAGTGAAGAATCAATAGTCAAGCTCTCCAAAGTAGGGAAGGCAACCTGTGAAATTCATCACATTATATTTTGTTAGTTAAAACTATGTACTGCCTACATATATTCTTTCCGAGTTGGAGGTCTTAGAAATCCTCTCCATGGGACGTGCCCAATGAAAGTATAAAATCAGTTGCAAGAACCTGATAGTTGCAGATGCCATAGAGTTCCTGTATATATTTAAAATCAAGCAGCTAAATTATAAGTTGAAAGATATCATAGAATATCTGAGTTAGCGGAGTATTTCATGATAAAGGTTATCAATTGTATCATTAATTGTAGCTGCTTGAACTAGGATTCGACCCTTATGGGCCGGGCGGGGTCTAGCTAGGTTTGCTATACTATTATTATGGGCCTTCACCGTCTGCCCAAGCCCACTCGCTCAAACCAGTTAAAAGGGATGTAAGAATAATACAATTTGGCCTAAAGTTACCAAATAATAGGAAAACAAAATGAAGAATTTGAATTAAAAGAATGCATAAAGTACCACAAATTAACATACTAATTGCTATATTTCAATAGCCAAATTAATAGTCTTATGGATGAACCCTAGCTAAATTATATTGACTCAATAGCACGTGTGCAAACAAATTTAGCCTAGTCTTGTTCAAAATGGGACAACTTGACAGCTCCTTGTATTGTGGGCATGACATTTAAAGTAGGGGCGCAAAATTAAGATTCAACTTTAACACTTTTTCTTTTTCCCTAAAATAAAAAATGAAACATCACGTGTTTCATGAGGAAAACTACCATTGTTATTATTTTTAAGTAAATTACATTTTAATCCACTTTTATATAATTTTTAAAAGTTGATACTTAACCCTCAATTACCAACATTAAGTTTTTAATCTATATTAATAGTCTTTTAGCTCTAGAAATATGAAGTAATAGACTTTTACTATACATATTTTAATAAAAATTATATACAAATTTAAATTTTAAAAATTTATTTTCTTTCTTGGGTTGATTATTTCCCAGTGGGTCGATTCTTCTCTGTTATGGACATTGATGTTTGTTGTATCTATTCTTTTCACGCTTTATGCTGTGTCAATTTAACACTTGCATGCTCAATATACCCCAATGCTATCGAGATATCTCACCAAAATTGTTTAACTTAAATCTTAGTAAACATTAACTTGTAGTTTTGTGGTTTTCTAAAATATTAACTGATCAACAAATCAAATGCACTCAAATAACAATTTTTTGGTTTTATATCGAAATCTTCATTTTATGGTTTAAGTAAAAAAATGCGTTTGACACGAATAAAAAATCATTAATGAAGAACGCACATTAAGAATTTGTTGACTTGTATTCTAAACGCTAACTTTAAATTAAAACTAAAGCTCTCCATCTTCAGCGACCCAATCCAAGTCAATAATTTCGGTGTTCTACCACATTGGTCATAATCAGAAATTGGGTAGCAAGAGGGCCATTTTCTTTACCAAACTAGTTAGATAATGCCTAATTCAATCAGCAATTAAAACTTTTTCTTTTTTCTTTTCTGGTTTAAATTTTTTTATTGGTGCTTATGAAGTTCTATGCTTAATTTAAGAAATAGGACAATTCGTACCTTGTGGTTGAAGAAGGGTTGAGCTTCAAAAATGTCCTTATCTTTCACTATTTCTTTATCTTCCTTTTTGAATCTAGAGCTGCAGAAACTCTTCAGATTTGTAAGATCACCAAGTTCTAGTGTCTTTAATTGAGGAAAGGTGATGATATCATCGTTTGGTTCTCCTTCTTGACCGTTTTTTCTTGGTGTTTCTTTTATTGCAAGTATCTCTTCCATCTTTGGGCATTTTCTAATATATACCTCTTCGAGGTGCACAAGATTCTTTATAATGAAAGGTGAGAATACATTTCTCAAATTGTTGCAGTCTTTCACACTCAGCGTCCTTAATTGACCAAAGGACTCTGATTGGTTATCCCATAGCTCTTTTGTGCTAAGTGAAGAATCAATAGTCAAGCTCTCCAAAGAAGGGAGGGCAACCTGCGAAATTCATCACATTATATTTTGTTAGTTAAAACTATGTACTGCCTACATATATTCTTTCCGAGTTGGAGGTCTTAGAAATCCTCTCCATGGGACGTGCGCAATGAAAGTATAAAATCAGTTGCAAGAACCTGATAGTTGCAGATGCCATAGAGTTCCTGTATATATTTAAAATCAAGCAGCTAAATTATAAGTTGAAAGATATCATAGAATATCTGAGTTAGCGGAGTATTTCATGACAAAGGTTATCAATTGTATCATTAATTGTAGCTGCTTGAACTAGGATTCGACCCTTATGGGCCTGGCGGGGTCTAGCTGGGTTTGCTATACTATTATTATGGGCCTTCACCGTCCGCCCAAGCCCACTCGCTCAAACCAGTTAAAAGGGATGTAAGAATAATACAATTTGGCCTAAAGTTACCAAATAATAGGAAAACAAAATGAAGAATTTGAATTAAAAGAATTCATAAAGTACCACAAATTAACATACTAATTGCTATATTTCAATAGCCAAATTAATAGTCTTATGGATGAACCCTAGCTAAATTATATTGACTCAATAGTACGTGTGCAAACAAATTTAGCCTAGTCTTGTTCAAAATGGGACAACTTGACAGCTCCTTGTATTGTGGGCATGACATTTAAAGTAGGGGCGCAAAATTAAGATTCAACTTTAACACTTTTTCTTTTTCCCTAAAATAAAAAATGAAACATCACGTGTTTCATGAGGAAAACTACCATTGTTATTATTTTTAAGTAAATTACATTTTAATCCACTTTTATATAATTTTTAAAAGTTGATACTTAACCCTCAATTACCAACATTAAGTTTTTAATCTATATTAATAGTCTTTTAGCTCTAGAAATATGAAGTAATAGACTTTTACTATACATATTTTAATAAAAATTATATACAAATTTAAATTTTAAAAATTTATTTTCTTTCTTGGGTTGATTATTTCCCAGTGGGTCGATTCTTCTCTGTTATGGACATTGATGTTTGTTGTATCTATTCTTTTCACGCTTTATGCTGTGTCAATTTAACACTTGCATGCTCAATATACCCCAATGCTATCGAGATATCTCACCAAAATTGTTTAACTTAAATCTTAGTAAACATTAACTTGTAGTTTTGTGGTTTTCTAAAATATTAACTGATCAACAAATCAAATGCACTCAAATAACAATTTTTTGGTTTTATATCGAAATCTTCATTTTATGGTTTAAGTAAAAAAATGCGTTTGACACGAATAAAAAATCATTAATGAAGAACGCACATTAAGAATTTGTTGACTTGTATTCTAAACGCTAACTTTAAATTAAAACTAAAGCTCTCCATCTTCAGCGACCCAATCCAAGTCAATAATTTCGGTGTTCTACCACATTGGTCATAATCAGAAATTGGGTAGCAAGAGGGCCATTTTCTTTACCAAACTAGTTAGATAATGCCTAATTCAATCAACAATCAAAACTTTTTCTTTTTTCTTTTCTGGTTTAAATTTTTTTGTTGGTGCTTATGAAGTTCTATGCTTAATTTAAGAAATAGGACAATTCGTACCTTGTGGTTGAAGAAGGGTTGAGCTTCAAAAATGTCCTTATCTTTCACTATTTCTTTATCTTCCTTTTTGAATCTAGAGCTGCAGAAACTCTTCAGATTTGTAAGATCACCAAGTTGTAGTGTCTTTAATTGAGGAAAGGTGATGATATCATCGTTTGGTTCTCCTTCTTGACCGCTTTTTCTTGTTGTTTCTCCTATTGCAAGTATCTCTTCCATCTTTGGGCATTTTCTAATATATACCTCTTCGAGGTGCACAAGATTCTTTATAATGAAAGGTGAGAATACATTTCTCAAATTGTTGCAGTCTTTCACACTCAGCGTCCTTAATTGACCAAAGGACTCTGATTGGTTATCCCATAGCTCTTTTGTGCTAAGTGAAGAATCAATAGTCAAGCTCTCCAAAGAAGGGAAGGCAACCTGCGAAATTCATCACATTATATTTTGTTAGTTAAAACTATGTACTGCCTACATATATTCTTTCCGAGTTGGAGGTCTTAGAAATCCTCTCCATGGGACGTGCCCAATGAAAGTATAAAATCAGTTGCAAGAACCTGATAGTTGCAGATGCCATAGAGTTCCTGTATATATTTAAAATCAAGCAGCTAAATTATAAGTTGAAAGATATCATAGAATATCTGAGTTAGCGGAGTATTTCATGACAAAGGTTATCAATTGTATCATTAATTGTAGCTGCTTGAACTAGGATTCGACCCTTATGGGCCTGGCGGGGTCTAGCTGGGTTTGCTATACTATTATTATGGGCCTTCACCGTCCGCCCAAGCCCACTCGCTCAAACCAATTAAAAGGGATGTAAGAATAATACAATTTGGCCTAAAGTTACCAAATAATAGGAAAACAAAATGAAGAATTTGAATTAAAAGAATTCATAAAGTACCACAAATTAACATACTAATTGCTATATTTCAATAGCCAAATTAATAGTCTTATGGATGAACCCTAGCTAAATTATATTGACTCAATAGCACGTGTGCAAACAAATTTAGCCTAGTCTTATTCAAAATGGGACGACTTGACAGCTCCTTGTATTTTGGGCATGACATTTAAAGTAGGGGCGCAAAATTAAGATTCAACTTTAACACTTTTTCTTTTTCCCTAAAATAAAAAATGAAACATCACGTGTTTCATGAGGAAAACTACCATTGTTATTATTTTTAAGTAAATTACATTTTAATCCACTTTTATATAATTTTTAAAAGTTGATACTTAACCCTCAATTACCAACATTAAGTTTTTAATCTATATTAATAGTCTTTTAGCTCTAGAAATATGAAGTAATAGACTTTTACTATACATATTTTAATAAAAATTATATACAAATTTAAATTTTAAAAATTTATTTTCTTTCTTGGGTTGATTATTTCCCAGTGGGTCGATTCTTCTCTGTTATGGACATTGATGTTTGTTGTATCTATTCTTTTCACGCTTTATGCTGTGTCAATTTAACACTTGCATGCTCAATATACCCCAATGCTATCGAGATATCTCACCAAAATTGTTTAACTTAAATCTTAGTAAACATTAACTTGTAGTTTTGTGGTTTTCTAAAATATTAACTGATCAACAAATCAAATGCACTCAAATAACAATTTTTTGGTTTTATATCGAAATCTTCATTTTATGGTTTAAGTAAAAAAATGCGTTTGACACGAATAAAAAATCATTAATGAAGAACGCACATTAAGAATTTGTTGACTTGTATTCTAAACGCTAACTTTAAATTAAAACTAAAGCTCTCCATCTTCAGCGACCCAATCCAAGTCAATAATTTCGGTGTTCTACCACATTGGTCATAATCAGAAATTGGGTAGCAAGAGGGACATTTTCTTTACCAAACTAGTTAGATAATGCCTAATTCAATCAGCAATCAAAACTTTTTCTTTTTTCTTTTCTGGTTTAAATTTTTTTATTGGTGCTTATGAAGTTCTATGCTTAATTTAAGAAATAGGACAATTCGTACCTTGTGGTTGAAGAAGGGTTGAGCTTCAAAAATGTCCTTATCTTTCACTATTTCTTTATCTTCCTTTTTGAATCTAGAGCTGCAGAAACTCTTCAGATTTGTAAGATCACCAAGTTGTAGTGTCTTTAATTGAGGAAAGGTGATGATCTCATCGTTTGGTTCTCCTTCTTGATCGCTTTTTCTTGTTGTTTCTCCTATTGCAAGTATCTCTTCCATCTTTGGGCATTTTCTAATATATACCTCTTCGAGGTGCACAAGATTCTTTATAATGAAAGGTGAGAATACATTTCTCAAATTGTTGCAGTCTTCCACCCTCAGTTTCCTTAATTGACTAAAGGACTCTGATTGGTTATCCCATAGCTCTTTTGTGCTAAGTGAAGAATCAATAGTCAAGCTCTCCAAAGAAGGGAAGGCAACCTGCGAAATTCATCACATTATATTTTGTTAGTTAAAACTATGTACTGCCTACATATATTCTTTCCAAGTTGGAGGTCTTAGAAATCCTCTCCATGGGACGTGCCCAATGAAAGTATAAAATCAGTTGCATGAACCTGATAGTTGCAGATGCCATAGAGACCATGTATATATTTAAAATTAGGCAGCTAAATTATAAGTTGAAAGATAATATAGAATATCTGAGTTAGCGGAGAATTTTATGACAAAGGTTGTTGTTAATTGTATCATTAATTGTAGATGCTTGAACTACAATCTAACACTTATGGGCCTAGCGGGGTCTAGCTAGGTATGCTATACTATTATTATGGACCTTTACCATCTGTCCATGCCCACTCGGTCAAACAAGTTAAAAGGGATGTAAGAATAATACAATTTGGCCTAAAGTTACAAAATAATAGAAAAATAAAATGAAGAATTTGAATTACAAGAGTGTATAAAGTACACCAAATTAACATACTAGTCAGTCAGAAGAGTCAGAGACCGAGTTATTAAAAAAAAATTACCAAATTAATAGTCTTATGTATGAACCCTCGTTAAATTATATTGACTCAATAACTCATGTGCAAAGACGTTTAGTCTAGTCTTATTCAAAATGGAATGATTTGACATCTCATTGTATTGTGGACATGACATTTAAAGTAGGGATGTAAACTTAGAGTTTATCTTTAACCCTTTTTATTTTTCACTAAAATAAAAAATGAAAAGTCATGTGTTTCTTGAAGAAAACTACCATTGTTATTGTTTTTAGGTAAATTACTTTTTAATATATGTAATAATTAATATTTTTTTATGTTAGTGACAAATTGAATATTGTACACACATATGCTGAGGTGTTATCTAACATTATCAACTACAAAATATTGAGGCCAGGGTATCAATCTATAACACTACAAGATAACACAACACAGAATTAGTGAATTTGGGTTGAGCTTAAATGAGCTTGGATCATAAACATGTTGACACGATTGACACAATTATTAAATTGGTCCAGTTGGGGTTGACACACAAATTGACATCTCCTTGTATTATAGGCACGACATTTAAAGTAGGGATGTTGAGTTAGGGTTCAACTTTAACACTTTTATTTTTCATTAAAATAAGAAATGAAATGTATGTGTTTCATGAGAATAACTACCATTGTTATCGTTTTTAAGTAAATTATATTTTAATCCTTGTGATTTTATCCATTTGTATATAATCTTTTTAATATTTTAAAAAGTCAATACTTAATGCTCAGTTACCAGCATTAAGTTTTTAATTCAAATAACAACTTACAAATTAGATACTCAACCACAAGAATTTCATCAGCTATAATTACTTGGAATAAAAAGTAATTTTTTTTAGAATTCAAAGTTGTCTTCAAACAAAAATGGGATTATATTGGTCCATTCACATCTTTTGTCAATTCTATCAAATTTAATACTTTGGTCAAGAGTCACTATAAAAGGTTAGTGAAACGGCCAACCGCAAAGAGTAAGTTGTAATTTCCTCTTGTAATTTAACTCAGAAATTTTTTTATGGTTCCTCTAATCATTAATATTCAATAAATTATTAATCAATTTTTACCCAACTTCATTCCAAGGTGATCAATTAATAATTCTAGCACATAATAACTACAATTTTTTTTAAAAAATCCTTTATACTAGTAACTATTAAAATAAAAATAAATAAATAATTGTTTATATATATTTTGAGAAATTTTCTAGTAACATTTAATTTTTGGAAGTAAAAAAAGAGATTAGGAGTTCACAAATTTTATTAAGGAAAAAGCTCAATAACCTTGCAAATATTTATGCATGTTTTGTTTTTATACTAAAAATTATATACTTTCAAAAAAAAATTCATTAATAAAAATTATAGCAAAATTTAATAATTAATAGTCTTTTTTTTAGGTCATCCATGGTTATTAATTATTAATGAATCTACTGTAATTTACTTGTGAGGAAAAAAAAAAAGGACTAGTGGTAAAATATTCTTTCCCAACTCTTCTTTGAACCCAAGAGTTGTAGAAACTTTTGAGATTTGACAAGTTTTGAGGCATTGCTTATGTGTTGTATTTTTAGGCAAACATAAAAACCCACGACCCATTCAAAAGATTTTTTATTTTGTTTTTCGTACTTTTTTTTATCTTAATATGTTAGATTAAATCTATCTCTTAGTCACTTACAACTAATTGGACTATCTATAATCTAATTGCTATAGTAACAATAACAAATAACTCTGCATGTAAGATTGTTCTATAAGGGCAAGTAAGTTGGAATACAAAAAGTAAACTTGTAATTTAGAGTTGTATGCAAAACAAATTTGAATTATACTTGTGCATATTGGAAGTTGCCCCATGAATGATTTTGTGCAGTCTTAATGGCTTTAGTTTCTGTTTGAAGTTTTGAATTGTTTCGGTTGAGTTTGCTATCTTGTACAGGGGTGTACTCCTAACTTTTAGTATCAATAAAATTATCTTACCAAAAAAACTTGAATTATACTTTTTCAAATAGAGTGGCTTTCAAAATGAACATTAATATATACAACAAATATATATATATATATATATATTCTGTTTTTATAAACCATCATGAGAATTGAAACATTAACTCTAAACCATGAGTAAGCAGTGAGTTCATCACTTCATTTCAAGCATAAACCAATTTCTGAGTCAACAGACGGAGTGCACCTTTGGTACAATAGGGCAAACTGTTTGATAGTGATTGGCAAGAGAAATTCGATATCAATGGAGGATATAATAATGTGAAAAACAAGACAGGAATTTTCTACAATGACACTATATATAGATTTGAAAGGGATGTAAGTGTAACGCAGCTTGGTAGTGCTTGACCCCCAACAAAGGATTAAAGCATCGACTACGTTCTTCAATATAGGGTAAGTAAAAATTGTTTAACTTCAATCTTAGTAAACATTAAGTTGCATTTTTTTTTCTGCTTTCCAAAATATTAACTAACGACCAATCCAATGCACTAAAATAAGGATTTAGTTGATTTTATATCCAATCTGCATTTGTTTAGCCTAAAAAATGTGTTTCACAAGAATGAAAAATCATTAACCACTTGAGATGAGAGACAATTTAGAACATCAAGTTTTAAACCATTATTAGGCATGGGTTAATGAAAGAAACATAGTTTCGAAAAAGGACATAAAATTACTGAGACAATTTAGGCAGAAATTTGTTAAAATAAATTCAAGAGGCACACAAATCTAAGCAATTGGGTAAAACGTAAGCTGATTAAAAATTTGGCTGAATTTTTTTTTAAAAAAAAGATAGTTGGGTTAATTTTTATTTATTGGTTATTTATTTGTTTTGAAAAATCCAACTATCTTAGTTTTTTTTAAAAAAAACAAAATTCAATTGCCTTACAAAAGTTATTTACATATTGATTTGCGAATGGAAAAGCTCCCCTGAGAATTACATAGTAAATGCTTTATAAAGCACGGACATGAGTTTAATACTCCACAAAAGTAACGACACTCCTTAAGTCCACCTCCCCTGGATTTAGTTTACAAAAGAAAAAATGTTTCTTTATTTCAAAAGCTTTTGAATACTTAAATCCAAAGTCATGTAGAGAATGAAAAATGCACTGACTATTGACTAAGCTCAGCTGGTAACGAGACTATGTTGTGGTGGATTACCTCAATAATTCATAGGAACTGTGGTAAAACGGAAGAACCCAAAAAAAAAAAAAAAATTACTAAAGCAAATACTTCTTCAACGGCTCACTAAATGCATATCTATATCTATCTATATCTATTTTATATATACATATATCTATATATATATATATATTATCTATTATTATTATATTATATTATATATATAGGTATATGGGTTCACTTGAGGATATGAGAGTGGAGTTACACTTTAGAATGGATCTCAAAGTGATGAGGGTTAGGAAGAAGGTGAAGCCATCCAGACAATGGAATCCATGGGAAGGCTTCTCTCTCTCATTTTTTTCTCCTTTTCTCCTTGTACACATTTTTGTGAGGACCCTATTTATATAGAATATTCATGTGCTATCCTCATGTATCATAACGGTTTCACTGAAGTCACGGATCGGTCTTTATGTGTACTTCTAAAAGGTAATAGAAACTCATAGAAGAGTCAAGAAGATTTCTTCATAGTTTGGAATGGCTAATTTGGCTCTATTTCTAGTCATTAGAGCCGAACTACTAATGTCGAACTACTAGAGTCGAATTATTAGAGCCGAACTACCAAAGTTGAACTTGTTGAGCCAAACTAGCGAATCAATTGTCTTAGTCACCAATCTACATGGCCTAGAGTATTCTGTTATTACAGGTCTTGGGCTGCCTTCCTCTTTGGTCCAAAACTTGTAAATCTATTTTTAAATCGACATAATTTAGGCCGACATCATAACACTTCGTTTTTTATTATTGACTTGAGATGTCTGAGTCGTGTTTATATATTCTTTTAATATTTTGCATATTTTTTGTTTCATACTTTTTGATTGACAAAAATACCCACCATGATAAGGTCAGGATTCTAAAATAGTTTAAATTTGGATTATTATTTTTATCCCCCTCAACAAAAAAAAAAAGTTAGATATAAAAAAAGAAAACCCGTTTACTTCACATCGGAAAAAAACAATCAGAAGCACCCCGTACATTATTTTCATTATTATTTGACATAAAGATCATTATTATTTTTTAGGATGTGCAATATGTAGATAAAAGGTGTTTCAAATAAAACCCTAAATAAAAGCAATAATGCGTACATGTAAATAACAATTGTGAAGCCAAAAATAATTAAAATTGAAATATAAAGCAAACTTTAAGATTAAATTTATCCATTTGTAAATTATTTAATTTGATTAGAATTCTTCTTAGTTGAACCAATAAAAAAATATATTAAAAAAGTATGTTTTTTAGTTTTGAGTTCAATCTTTTTAATTTTATATTTCTATTGCTAGTAAAATTAAAAATTTTAAACTTATGTTAAAAAAATCCTAATTTTCTATTTACATTCTATCTCATATCATAATCAATAGAAGATGCCATGTATCCTTTTAGAAATTATTTAATTTTATTAGAATTCTTCTTAGTTGAACCAATAAAAAAATATATTAAAAAGTATTTTTTTAGTTCTGAGTTCAATCTTTTTAATTTTATATTTCTATTGCTAGTAAAATTAAAAATTTTGAAACTTATTTTAAAAAAATCCTAATTTTCTATTCACATTCTATCTCATATCATAATCAATAGAAGATATCATGTATATAATTGGGTTCTATTTTTTCTATTTTATAATTATATTGCTAATAAAAGTAAAATTTCTAAAATTTATTTAAAAAAAAAAATCCTGATTTCCTATTCACATTTCTATCTCATATCATTATCAATAGAAGATATCTCATATATAATTGGATTCCACCTTTTTAATTTTATAATTCTATTATTAAAATCAAGATAGTTTGGAACAAACAAAGGCTTAATTCTTTCATATTAAGAAAGAGTCTGAAATTAACAACTTGAAATTATATATAGCAGTTGGAGTTCTACTTGAAATACAATATATAGTATTGAATATTTTTCATTGCTTTAATTAAGCAGTTTTCTAATCAATTTGTTTTAGAAAAAAAAAATTATAGAGAAGGTAGGCCTTAAAGATGAAAAAGGGATAAAAAAAAATTATATATATTTAAGAATACCAACTTTGTTTTATAATATTGATAATTAACATTTAATTATTTAATTCATATATTTTATTAAAAATAAAAATATATGTATGTGTATAGCAAAAGCAACCCTTTCATATTAAACATAACTGATAAAAAATCTTAAGAAAAGAAATATATTAAAGTGGAGAAAATTTAAATTCTTGCTATGTTATTTTCGTTAATTCTAAATATGTTTTGTTTGTCACTGACATTAAAGATGAAAAAGTATACTTTATTCAAATTCAGTTAATTTTACTTTCATTTTCAACATCCCATTTAATTCTGTGGTGAGTTATACATTTTTTATTTTTTTGTGTCTTGGTCTATCTATTAATTTATTTACATTACTGAATAATTATGAAATATATAATAATATAACTTATTTTACATATATCTTAATAATTGGATAAATATTTCACGTTGAACAAACATATTGCAAACATTTTTGAAGAAGCAACTAAAAAGGCGTTGAAAGCAAGCAAATATAAAGTTATTGAAGAAGCATACCTTTTCATTAAAAAAAAGAGGTTGTGCAGGGATGGAACTGGAAGGGTTCCCTTCTTTTGTCGACGACTTCAACGATTTGGGGTAGAAGGTTCTGAGCGTTGGTAGTTTCTTTAACACCATGATTTTTAATTGCCGAAAAACAACTTGCTCTTCTTTTCCTTCTCTTTGGTCATTTCCAATTATTTCTTCCATGTCCTTACATTCTGTTACTTTTAATTCTTGAAGTTGCACAAGACCTCTTGCTATAGAGGGGGAAAAGAGATATTTTATACCACCACAATTTTTAACATGAAGAAACTTTAAGCCTGTAAATTCTCCCGTATCTCTATTGTGAAAAAGCTTCTCTATACCTTTCAATGAAACCAAATTTAGCGCTTCAGCTTTTTCCAACAAAACTTTAAGCTCGTCTTTTAAAGTAATACTAGCAAGTTTCAAGAACCTTGTTGATGAATACATCTGGGGAGATTCCAGCTTTTCAAAATAAACTTCAAACCAGTTTTCAAACTGGTCTCTATCGCCCACTGATATTTTAAATCTAATCAACTTCTGAAAGGACAAAAATGTGACGTATTCTGGTATACAAATTTCCAAAGAAGTTAAGTGAGACAGTGAATCAAGCTCAACAACACTTATTCTGCTTCTTTCTATGTTGGTTGCTTCAACCTCCCATCCGTTAAACTTCTCAGGAATGTATAACTCTTCAAGGCGGTATAAACTTGATATGACATTTGAGGGAATTACTTTGAGATCATTACAACTCTGTAAATCTAACAACCGCAAACGAGTCAAGTGTCGTATCTCTGGTGCCAAACTCTTGATGTCAGAACCTCTAAAGCTAAGCATCTCAAGGTTTTTCAAGTCCTTGAGCATGGATACATCCTCCAAAATGCAATAATGTAGAGATAACATCCGAAGGTTGCTTAGATTTAATAAAGACGACGGTAGTGACCGAAATTGCATGCAACTCAAATCTAAAACTTTAAGTTCTCTAGTCCTATTAAAAAAAGCATCTGAAGTTATTGTTGAAGCATTACGACATTCCAAAATTAATGTATTTAGCTCAGAACATTCCAACTCATCAGGATACTTATCAATATTTTCATACCTCAATGAGATTGCCTTGCAGCGTTGGTATACATCTTTCTCTGGCCATTCTTCTAAATCGACACCATGTTTCACCAGAAATGCTTCCTTATCTTTTGCGATTGAAATAGCAACATCTCGAATCACATCATGCATTTTCACCTTCTCTTTATCTCTACTACCTTCCAACAACAAACAACAGGTTTTGAGGGTACCAACCAATGTGCGCACTCTATTTCTTGCTTTTCCCAATGTATCTGCGTTTTGAATAACCCTCAGTCCCATTCCATATCTCACCAAGTCATCAATTGAAATCTCAGCATCTTCCCGAAACAAACAACATAGCAAAAAGTACCACTTGGCATCCTGAGATTGTAGATGGTTGTAGCTCAACTCCAGGGATGAATACACCCTAGGATCTATTCCCTCAATGTTTTTTAGCATTGAATCTCTTAGTTGTTGAAGTGCATCAGCCCATGCATACTCATCCTTATCCTTCAATGCTGCTGCAACGGCAAGAATTGCAACTGGTAAATCCCCACACTCCTCGCACACCTTTTCCGCATAATAATTGATTTCAGGAGAGTCGACAGAATTTCCCACCATCTTCTTAAATAAGTTCCACGATTCTTGTGGTGATAAGACTCCAAGTGGAAAATTCTTTTGAACTTTCATCTTCTGGAAAACACCTTGGTTCCGAGAGGTTAGCACGACTTTGCAACACCCCTTGATACCATCGGTGACTGGAATTCCAACTGCCTTCAAGTCTAGTGCTTCCCAAACATCATCCAATATTACGAGTTTTTGTTTACCTTCGTTCAGTCTGCTCCACAGTTTACGTGCTCTTCCAACTTCTGTTTCTTTTTCCAGGTGTAGATCCAAACATTCTGCAAGTTGTCCTTGAATATCCCTCACATTCACGTTCAGAGAGACTGCTGCCATCACGACCTCATCAAAAACTCCATCTTTCTTCACTTGTTTTCCCACCTCCACCACCATTGTCGTCTTACCAACACCTCCTATTCCGTATAACCCAATGAGGTTGACATTATTATCTTTTAAGGCCTCCATGATCCTGTTGAAAATGGATGCCCTTGAGTCAAATGTCTCATATGCCGAATATTGGAATCCAAATTCCGGAGGAGGAGGAGGAGGAGCAGGGTGTGCGATTCTTTCAAACTTGCCGTCATCTTTGAGCTTAATAACAGCATCCGTCTTCTTCTTGGCTTCCTTACTCACTCTATAACGGAAGCTGCAGATAAAGCACCTCTTCTGTTCTTGGACTTGCAGGTCTCCCAAAAATTTACCAATGTCTTCTTTCATCCCGTTCACCTTTGTCAGCCAACTCCTAACATCATCCTCAACGATTTCTCCTGTGTCTGTTGCCTCATCGACTTTTCTTTGGAGCCTTCCCAAACTCTCACCAAGTTCCTTAATTTCTTCATCAAGTTTCTGAATGTTTTCTTTGTAATGAACGAAATAACCAATTTGCCGCCCCATTGATCTCATCAACGACTCCGTGATTTGCTCCACAATCTTTCCCACAGCAGCAATAACTATCTCCATTTTCAACCCACGAAATAACCTCTCTTCTCTTTTTTTGGTTTTCTTCAAGGAAAAAAATTACACAGGATAGTAAAGAACAAATGGCAGCAATTAATGGAAACAAAGAAAGATGTTTATAATATAACAAAAATAGGAAACATGCAAGAAAGGCAAGCTTAGATCAACTGAACACACTTGGTTCCGGATTTGAAAGAAAACGAAACTGAGAATAGAAGGCAAATAGAGAAGTCGAGCATTTTCGGGAAAAAGTAAACTCAAGTTGAAAGCCAAAGAAGAGAAAGGAAGTGAAGGGAAAAACAAAAGTGGGAGGACTTTATTCCGAAGTGGATTACTGTCAGCTTCTCATTGGGTCTCAACCAGATTACAAGGGAATGAATCTCGTTTTGTTTACTATCTAATTTTTGGGCTGATATATATAATAACATTCTTCAATATTCTAAAAAAATATTGAAAATAATTTAAATTTTACATTTATAAGGACACTCAAATTTTATTTTTGATAAAAAATAAAAATTGTGAAGAGTCAAAATATGAAAAAATAATAATAATAATAATAATTAAAATTTAAAAATATAAATAATTTATTAAAAATGTTCGAGTTTTTTAAATATAAAATAATTTTTTAAATTGTCACCAAAATTACTTCAGTACAATTTTAAAGATAAAATTTGAAAAGCTTTTTGCTCTCACATCCTTATTCAATGTCTCTGTTGTTGGAGTGCATCTAACACGTGGGAAGTGATAATAGATTTTTGGGTTGCAACTCATTCTATTTGCCTTACTTTTGACTGGGTTGGTCGATCAATCACTCACTTCTACTCAATTTTCTTTACTTGAATTGATGAATCAATCAGTTACTTTTGCTTTTGCTTTTTCTTGGGAGACGTGTAGATCTGAGCTTCTTTTTTCTATAATTTAATAATAAGCAAATTTTCAAATGTTTTATAAAACAAATAACATGAGACTCCTCGGTTAAACAAGAAAAAGTAATTTTTTAAAATTTGTAATTAAATTAATATTGATAAAAAAAAATTTAATAATAACGTATTATATCATAATTATAGTTATAGAATTTTTCTATTTTGACTAGAAAATAAAAACTTATATCTTATAATAATTGGAGTAAAAAATTACTAATTTTTATATTTTTTATATTAATTCTAATAAAACTAAGGAAAGTAAAGAAATTATAAATAAATTTAAATATAAAACTAAAAAATTCTAATACAACTCTAAATCAATTTTTTATATTTTTAAGATATTAGATATGTCCTTCATCATTAATTTTTAAATTAATATAAAAGAGATATTATAACAAAAGATTAGAAAATCCATCTCTTACTTACTTAATTGAGTACAAAAAAAAATAATCATATTATAAGATTTCTGTGACATGTATGAAACATTTGTGTTAATACATAATAAAATTACTTTCTTCTAAAGTGACTCTCTTATTTTGTTGCCTATTTCTCACTAGTGGTAGCCAGCCAATGACAAAGGCCAGCTAATTATGATGATTTTATTAGGAATCCTCTCATTCATAATTGCTCATGTGCTTTGGAGAGGGATAAATTTTTTTCTTTCAATAGCATAAATAGAATTTCCCTTTTAATATTGTTAGTCCCAATTACTCATTGGTTTTAGTTTATTATACGTACGTGGTTATTTCTTTTTTAAATTTATAAATGCACGCATATTAATAAAAATATAAGTGTATATAAGATGGGAAATTGGAGTGAGAACAACTCCCACTTTAAAACTACTTTAAAAAAAGTGTTATTAGACTGAAATTAAATATTTAGTGATTTATTAATTTTAAATTGGAGAGTTGTCACCTTCTCCTAAAATTGTTCTTATTTAATAAATTTGTCATTCTAAATTGAAATATTTTTACACTACTTTAAATTATTATTGTGATGCTTATATAATTAATAAACTAAAAGCATAATCACTCTGAAATTCAGGTCTCGTGCGAGATGATAAATTTTTTTTCATTTTTCAAATGCAACTTAAGTTTGAGACCCAGTATATATGCACATACACATTTAGATAGAATTTTTCTTCTCCAATCATTATACTAAAAAGAAAAATAAGGAAATGTTAAAAAAAAGAAAGAAACAAAAAAAAAAGCAAAGGCAATAATTGAAGTAGTGGAAACGCATCTAATAGTATTCATTCAAGATTGGTGCACATTCTAACAAATAATTATAACGAATTCATTATATTTAATATAAAGTATTAAATATGGATTGGAGTCTTCTTTGGTCATGTAGGAAGCTGCACTAATGGATGATCTTTCATTTTTATCTTCTACTACTTAACTTTTAGTAAAGAAAAAATGGCAGCAATTAATGGAAACAAAGAAAGATGTTTATAATATAACAAAAATAGGACACATGCAAGAAAGGCAAGCTTAGATCAACTGAACACACTTGGTTCCGGATTTGAATGAAAACGAAACTGAGAACAGAGGGCAAATAGAGAAGTCGAGCATTTTCGGGAAAAAGTAAACTCAACTTGAAAGCCAAAGAAGAGAAAAGGGAAAAACAAAAGTGGGAGGACTTTATTCCGAAGTGGGTTACTGTCAGCTTCTCATTGGGTCTCAACCAGACCCACATGAGTTGAACAACTCATACTCTCAAACTCAGATTACAAGGGAATGAATCTCATTTTGTTTACTATCTAATTTTTGGGCTGATATATATAATGACATTCTTCAATATTCTAAAAAAATATTGAAAATAATTTAAATTTTACATTTATAAGGACACTCAAATTTTATTTTTGATAAAAAATAAAAATTGTGAAGAGTCAAAATATGAAATAATAATAATAATAATAATAATAATAATTATTAAAATATAAAAATATAAAAAATTTATTAAAAATGTAAAAGTTTTTTAAATAAAAAATAATTTTTTAAATTGTCACCAAAATCACGAATTTTTGACCCGACCCGGATTGTTTCAAAATTTATTTACCCGATCCAAGCACTTTTGAACTTATTTCCCGGACTCACGTCCTTTTTAAAAGCGTGTAAGTTTTAGACGCTTTTAAAAAAAAAATTTGTCAAAGACGTGTTAATCTTAGATGCCTTTAAAAGACGTCTTAATTTTATACGCTTTTAATTAGGATTAAGTAAAGGCGTATAAATCTTAGACGCATTTGAAAGACGTCTAAGTCTTATACGCTTTTAAAGTGATACATTCCTTATAAGACTTCTTATTCACACAAAAAATAATAAATAAGAGAGAGAAATTCAAATTCAGATTGTTAATTAAACATTTGGTACTAGTCATTCAAAAATAATTATTGAATATAAATTTTTTTTATCTTTTATTAAGAATATATTATAAATAAATTATACTGATTTTATTTTAAATTTCTGACAATTAAAAATATCACTTTTTTAATTTTTAAAATTATACTTATATTTTTTAAATAATTAATCCTACTAAATTATTTTTGAATGACTCGTACCAAATGTCTAATTAACAATTTGATTGTATAAAGATCAACTTTTTATAATTAATTCATTTATTAAACTAATAAAATAAAAAATAAAAAATTTGCACCACTTACATAAGATTACAGTAGACTCATTTATTAATCTAATAAAATAATTATTTTATATCCCACTTATAAAGAATGACTCAAATTTTGTCTTCTTGTAATATAATCCTAACTAGAAATCTAATACCAATAAAAGTTTAATTACAATAAAAGTCTTTTGCGTATATACAATATAACCCAAATTAAAAGTTTAATGAGAGTCTAATTTTATACAAAAGACCTATAAATGCTCCAGAAAAAAAAAAAAATCAATTATGTAACTATATGCTTATACAGAACGTGAATTGTTATTTTGTATTTTCTAATTTATATTTTTATAAATTTCATTAGTTGACTATTTGACTTTATTATTAGAGTTTTTATTTAACATATAATTTTTTTAAAATCACATTTTTTATTAAAAAATTAATCTTCTTACTTCTTAAAATGCGAATAAAAAGTTAATCAGAATCAAAATTTCTCTCTTATTTATTGTTTTTTGTGTGAATAAGAAGTCTTATATATATTTTAAAAGGAGTGTATCACTTTAAAAGCGTATAAGACTTAAACGCTTTTCAAAAGCGTCTAGCGTATGAAAATAAGACGTCTTTTAAAACCGTCTAAGATTAACAGGCCTTTGGCCAAAAAAAATTTTAAAAGCGTCTAAAACTTGTACACTTTTAAAAAAAATCTGGTCCGAGAAATAAGTTAAAGTGTTTGAGCCGGATAAATAAATTTTAAAACAATTCGGTTCGGGTAAAAAATTCCCAAAATCACTTCAATACAATTTTGAAGATAAAATTTGAAAAGCTTTTTGAAGATACTGTCACATCCTTATTCAATGTCTGTATCGTTGGGGTGCATCTAACAGGTGGGGGAGTGGTAATAGATTTTTGGTTGCAGTCCATTCTATTTTCTCTACTTTTGACCGGGTTGATCGATCAATCACTCACTTCTATTCAATTTTTTTTACTTAAATTGAACAATCAATCAGTTATCTTTTGCTTTTTCGTGGGAAATGCGTAAATTTGGGTTTCGTTTTTTTTTTCTTTCTATAATTTAATAATAAGCAAATTTTCAGATGCATCTTACCTTTCCATTGAAGATAAAAAAGCATTACATTTATTTTTTAAAATAACTTGATAAGTAATCTTAACACAAGAATTATAATATATAAAAAATTAAATTTGCTAATTTAATTATAAATTTTTATATAGTTAACATTCTATAATTCAATGCTTTTGAAAAAGTAATATGATTAATAACAATTACATAAACAAAAAATAATTTCTTTTGCTTGATCATATAGTTTCATATTTTATAAAAAAAAAAATCAAAATAAGAAATTTAAATTTGAAATATATTTTGAACACCTAAATTTTCATTGTCAAACTTCCCAATTCCCCTCCAGGAAAAAGGGGTAAATGATGCAATTACACAGCATTAGTAAAGGAAAAATGACAGATGTTTATAACAATCAAAAGACACAAGCAAGATATTTTAGCTTCAGGGGGGGGCGTACCTCTGTCTTGTCTTCCAACGAAGGTAAGTTGTTTTGTCTCAGGACACTTGAACACACTTGGTTGCGGTTGCCGATTTGAATGAAGAAGAAATCGAGAACAGAAGGGAAATAGAGAACTCAAAGTGTTTCTGAGGAAAAGAAAACTCAAGCTGAATGGTAAACAACAGGGAGAAAAGTGCAGGGAAAAAGATGGGTTGGAATGGGAAGGCTTTATTCATTTCTGATGTGGGTAGCTTCTGTTTCACATTTTGTCCGAATAGGACCCATGCATCTTCCTTGATCTCATATTTGCATCAGCTTACACAAATAACTATATTGTATAATCAATAACTAATACACAAATTGTTGTCCCACATCGATCCATAGATTCTCAAGAATTGAAGTGTTAGTTAAGTGAGTTCTTCAACACAAAAGTTAGACCCTTTTGGTGGTGGTCAAGTGGATTTATATTTGTGGTTTTTTTTTTTAAAATAGAATCGTTTTGAAATTTTTTTTCAAAAATAAGATTACAGTAAATTTATTTATCAAATTAGAAATGTTTGTAAAATTATTTTTTTGAAAGACGATTTAAAAAAAAAATTATTTGAAATCGTCTTTAAGAAAGACGTTTTCAAAAGCGTCTTTTTAAAAAATGATTTCTTAATAAAAAAAATTTTCAAAAACGTTTTTATGAAAGATGATTTTTAAAAAAAATGTTTGAAATTATCTTTCAGAAAGACGATTTCAAAAGTGTCTTTTTGAAAGACAATTTTAAAAATGTCTTTTTGAAAGACGTTTTTAAAAACAACCTTAATCCTGTAAGTAAGTTTAACTAAAAAATAAATTTTTTTTTTCACTCTGCTTCATAATTTTACTCATATTTCTGTTACCATCCTCTCTCATGTATGTGTGTTATTTAACTTTGTGAAAGAAAATTAATATTTTTTGTGTGTGTTGGATTTACCCTTCTGTTATCATCCTTTCATGTGTGTGTGTGTGTGTGTTATAGTTATTGATTACCAAATAACTAATAATTCAAAATTCAAAATTATCTATCAGTTAATCTTTTTTTTACTGAATAGAATATCTAAGTGGTTATTAAATTTTTACTCTTCGTTTTTGAATTTTCATATACTTCAATAAAATATAAAACCGAAAATAAAATGTCAATAATATATATTATCATTATATAAAATTGTGGTTCTTAAATAAGTAATTCTATTTTTTTTTTCAAAAATGTCAATAATACATATTCTGTACGTCTCAAAAGTTTTTGGAATTTATCATTCTCCCTTTTGCTATTGTTGAAATGTCCGATTGGATCCATTACTTAAAGTGAGAGTAAGAGCAAAAGCAAAAGCAAAAGCAAAAGTAAGAGTAAAAGCAAAAGCATAAATCAAAGCAAAAAACATATGCACCATTTTTTAAAGCTAAACCGAAAAGTAGTAGAGTATAATTCTTTTCTCGCATACTAAATAATCAAAAAAACTAAAATTCTTAGTTGTCGGGTTATATTCCATGCCTCTCATTATAAAAGATATCACGATTTTAAATTTTCATAAATAAGAATACGTTTTTTATAAGTTCGACTTGTTTAGTGATAGACACTTGTTCAGTTGACACTAAAAAATAAATAATCAAATATAATTCTTTCTTAGAAACTCAACAAAACTTAAAAAGTAAAATTTTAATAATATATATTATCTCTAGATAAAATTGTGCTGCTTGAATAAGTAATTCTACGTGGATATGAATAGTAATTATTAAAATAAAAATTATATTTAATAAAATTTTTAATTTAAGTCAAATTTTAATAAAGATAAAAATTTTTATTAAAATAAAATTTTTAGGCCCACCTACCTAGATTTATGAGTCGTTGCCAACATGCCAATTTCTAAGTTGGTGATGATAATTTATGGTGAAAAAAGTGAACTTAATGGTCAGACATGTGAGCTGTAAAATATTTGTCCTTTAATGGCAGCACTGATTTTTTCTGAAGTTGTTTGTCGTCACGCAATTATTTCGAGGGATATGTCCATGTGTTGCTGTAAAGGCCACTGTGTAAGATAAATTCTAATAACAAAAATTATTTAATATTTTAACTTTTTTTTTTGTTATAATTATAAATATTAATTTTTTAAAAAATAAAATTATTATTTTTTTAACTACTATTCTTAATCATTAAAAATATTATAAAAAAAACATCAAATATAAATTATTCATATTTTATAATCTAAAAAGTTGATGTGAATAGGAATTATTAAAATAAAAATTATATTTAAAAATTTTTTAATTTAAATCAAATTTTAATAAAAATAAATTTTTTTATTAAAATAAAATTTTTTAACACACCAACCAAAATTTATGAGTCGTTGCCGACATGTCAATTTCTAAGAAGGTGATGCTAATTTATGGTGGAAACAGTGAACCTAATGGCCAGACATGTGAGCTGTAAAGTATTTTTCTGAGTCACGCAATTATTTCACGGGATAGTCCCATGTGTTGCTGTAAAGGCCACACTGTGTAACATAAATTCAAATAACAAAAGTTATTTCACTACTGTTAAATTTTAGTAGTAATATAGTAATAAAGAAATTTATATTTTAACTTTTTTGTTATAATGGTAAATATTATTTTCTTAAAATAAAAATATTATAAAAAAATATCAAATACAAACCATTGATAATTTACAATCTAAAATATTAATGTGAATAATAATTATCAAAATAAAAATTATATTTTATAAAGTTTTTAATTTTAGTTAAATTTTGATAGAGATAAAAATTATTATTAGAATAGAATTTTTCAACTCACTTACCAAAATTTAATTTTGATAGTTCCTTTAATTTTACCATTAAAATTGCTCTAAAGTTTCAATAGATAAAAAACAGCACTATATAAACCATCGCGATGATTTTGTTGATGAGTCATCAAATTGATGTTTTTGTTGATACTAATAAAGGAAGGGAGGATAAACTATCATGATGCATTTCGGAGAGTTTGATCGTATATAGGATAAATGAATTAAAACGATTAAAAAAAAGGTTATATATTAAAATTGATTGGTCCCAATTGATCATAATAAACTAACTCAAAAAATAAAATAAAAACTTTTCTTTTAACTTAAAAGTGAAAATTCTTATAATCCATAATAATTTAATATCTTGGTGAGAGACTTAATACTAATTAATTTTATTTTTTTTATAATTATTGTTACTTTATTTTCCCTTGTTTTTTTAAAAAGAAAAATATTTATTCTTCCATAGTATATCTTCTTATCTTAAGAACTTGTTAAGTGATGCCAAGAGTAAAACTACAAAATATAAAATGTGAAAAAAAAAACAAAAGAAAAGAAAAGAAAAAATTATGTCGATTGTTAAGATAGTGCTACTGAATACACTTAATTTAGTCATTGTATTTATTTGTTCTGACATGAGTGATGACAGTTCCTTTTTAAATACAAAAAAATAAAAATTCCAAGTTTTTAATAAATTTTAAAAGATTATAAAACACGAGAAAATGAAAGCACACAGACACATAGAAGAGATATTATCCAATCTAATCTTCACCAAAACCAATATGTTACAAGACCACAAAACAAAGCTTTCGTGGTGTTCATGTAGGGTGTGAAGTGTTGGAAATTGGGTGATGTGTATTCGAGTATATTTGTGGTTATCCTATTAGTTGTAGTAATGAGATTTAGACATATATGCATTAGTTAAGCGTAATGAATTCATATATGTGTAGTCTCTTAAATTATCATGTAAGTCTCAAATTATCACATAAGTTTTTTGAGTGATGTTCTCTTTGAGATTCATGATTCTTTTCTCGCATACTAAACAATCAAAAAATTAAAATTCTCAGTTGTTGGATTATATCCCATGCCTCTCATTATAAAAGATATCACGATTTTAAATTTTTGTAAACGAGAATACGTCCCGTTATAAACTCGACTTGTTTAGTGATAAACACTTGTTCAATTGATAACAAAAAATAAATAATCAAATATAATTCTTTCTCAGAAACCCAACAAAACTTAAAAGTAAAATTTGAATAATATATATTACTTCTAAATAAAATTGTGCTTCTTGAATAAGCAATTCTATATTGATATGAATAGTAATTGTTAAAATAAAATTATATTTAATAAAATTTTTAATTTAAGTCAAGTTTTAATAAAAATAAAAATTTTTATTAAAATAAATTTTTTAAGCCCACCTATCAAGATTAATGAGTCGTTGCCAACATGCCAATTTCTAAGTTGGTGATGATAATTTATGGTGGAAAGAGTGAACTTAATGATCCCATGTGTTGCCAATATGTGAGCTGTAAAATATTGGTCCTTTAATGGCAGCACTGATTTTTCCTAAAGTTGTTTGTCGTCACGTAATTATTTCAAGGGATAGGTCCCATGTGTTGCTGTAAAATATTTGTCCTTTAATGGCAGCACTGATTTTTTCTAAAGTTGTTTGTCGTCACCCAATTATTTCAAGAGATAGGTCCCATGTGTTGCTGTGTAAGATAAATTCTAATAACAAAAATTATTTTATATTTTAACTTTTTTATTATAATTATAAATATTAATTTTTTTAAAAATAAAATTATTATTTTTTTAACTACTATTCTTAATTATTAAAAATATTATAAAAAAACATCAAATATAAATTATTCATATTTTATAATCTGAAAAGTTGATGTGAATAGTAATTATTAAAATAAAAAATTATATTTAAATTTTTTTTAATTTAAATCAAATTTTAATAAAAATAAAAATTATTATTAAAATAAAATTTTTTAACTCACCAACCAAAATGTATGAGTCGTTGCCGACATGCCAATTTCGAAGAAGGTGATGATAAATTATGGTGGAAAGTATGAACTTAATGGCCAGATATGTGAGCTGTAAAGTATTTGTCCTTTAATGATTTTTTCGGAGTCACGCAATTATTTCAAATGATAGTCCCATGTGTTGCTGTAAAGGCCACACTGTGTAACATATGAATTCTAATAACAAAAGTTATTTCAATACTGTTAAATTTTAGTAGTAATATAATAATAAAGAAATTTATATTTTAACTTTTTTGTTATAATGGTAAATATTATTTTTTTAAAATAAAAATATTATAAAAAAAATCAAATACAAACCATTGATAATTTATAATCTAAAATATTAATGTGAATAATAATTATTAAAATAAAAACTGGATTTGATAAAGTTTTTAATTTTAGTCAAATTTTGATAGAGATAAAAATTATTATTAGAATAGAATTTTTCAACTCACTTTCCAAAATTTAATTTTGATAGTTCCTTTAATTTTACCATTAAAATTGCTCTAAAGTTTCAATAGAAAAAAAAGTACTGTATAAACCATCGGGATGATTTTATCGATGAATAATCAGATTGATGTTTTTGTTGAGACTAATGAAGGAAGGGAGGATAAACTATCGCGATGCATTTAAGAGAATTTGATCGTATATATGATAAATGACTTAAAACAATTAAAAAAAAAGTTATATATTAAAATTGATAGGTCCCAATTGATCATAATAAACTAACTCAAAAAATAAAATAAAAACTTGTCTTTTAACTTAAAAGTGAAAAATTCTTATAATCCATAATAATTTAATATCTTGGTGAGAGACTTAATACTAATTAATTTTATTTTATTTTTGTAATTATTGTTACTTTATTTTCCCTTGTTTTTTTAAAAAGAAAAACATTTATGCATCCATAGTATATCTTCTTATCTTAAGAAGTTGTTAAGTGATGCCAAGAGTGAAAATACAAAATATAAAATGTGAAAAAAAAAATAAAAAGAAAAGAAAAGAAAAAATTATGTCGATTGTTAAGATAGTGCTACTGAATACACTTAATTTAGTCATTGTATTTATTTGTTCTGACATGAGTGATGATAGTTCCTTTTTAAATACAAAAATTAAAAATTCAAGGTTTTTAATAAATTTTAAAAGATAATAAAACACAATAGAAAATGAAAGCACACATATACATAGGAGAGATATTATCCAATCTAATCTTCACCAAAACCAATATGTTACAAGACCACAAAACAACGCTTTCGTGGTGTTCATGTAGGGTGTGAAGTGTTGGAAATTGGGTGATGTGTACTCCAGTCTATTTGTGGTTATCCTATTAGTTGTGGTAATGAGATTTAAACATATACGTATTAGTTAAGCGTAATGAATTCATCTATGTGTAGTATCCTAAATTATCACGTAAGTCTCAAATTATCACGTAAGTTTTTTGAGTGATGTTCTCTTTGAGATTCTTCTTGGGTGACTATCAAAGTGCCTTTGGTCTTGGATCGTGGAAAGATATAGGCGATTCGATCTTGTAGCTGTCCTATTTGATGAGAAGGATCTCTTGCAGCGTTTCAAATATCTTCGTGATGTTTCAAGAAATTAATTCATATGTTTTTCTGAAAAAAAAATTTTAAAAACAAAAAAATACTTGATGAGCACCAATTCAGTGGCGAACCTAGGATAAGAAGTTAGGGAACATAAAAACTAAAATTTAAGGAAGTTTTTAATAATAATACGAAAAAAAAAAAATTGGAGTAAAAATAATCTATAGAAACTAAAGGTAATAATTTTCAAAACTTTGAGAGGACTATCATCCTAACAAAATGTTATCAAATCTAACTTCATTATACATCCTTCAATCCTATCCAATCAATTTTCAATGACTTTTTACCATGAAGACCTAAGTAGTTAAAAATTAAGAAAAATGTTTTAGATTCTCAATTTATTTTTCTAATTGTATTTCCAATGTGTTTTGTTATTGTGTGATGTAATTTGTACCACTTATGGGCCCACCATGAAACTCACCCATGTAAAAGTATTTGTAACACATTAAACACCACTTGCAATATTCAAATATCATAAATTGGAATTGAGTCCTTAATTATTTGTTGTCCTTCTCAAGGGCGAAACTGATTCAGATATGCTATAAAGTACAAAAACTCTATTTTAACTGATGTGTTCATATCAGACACTGACTTTTCAAACACTTTCTAATCACGTGTTGGACACACAAAAAAAAGTTTCTAATTTTTTTTCGCTAAATTCTAGACACATTATGGATACTTTTTCCTTTTTTTTCCTCATTTTCTTCTATTCTCCTTGATTCTTTTTTTGGTTATATATATATATATATATGTAATTGTTAGTATTGAATAATAGATGTTAATTAAATGATGAAGTTCTTAAGTTTTTAATTAATGACTTTGTTATTTTAATATCTTAATATTATTTTTGTAATTTATGTATTTTTATTCTAGTTTTAATTTAAATAATGTTAAATTTTTATTATATGGTCATATAAAAAATATTAAAATTTTATATATATTCAATGTATTCATGTCTTACTTTCTTAAAAAATAATGTCTTTGTGTTTCCATATTATCATGTCATATTTATACCCAGTATCCATATATTTGCTTATTAAGGGATATGCTTCCACGTTTGCATAATATGGGACAAAAAAAAATTGCATAAACTGCTAGGAAAAAAAATACAGAAGTGAATTCACTAAATAGGTCATTTCTCTGTCTTCTCTCATGTGTCTCTTGTCTCATTGGATGATGAAAGGCTCCATCTCGTAAAAATTACACAAGGGTTGTTGGCTATGGGTGTGTGTATAATAAATCAATTGGCCAAGTTTATACTAATTTTTTAAAGATTGAAGGTTACTATATATAAAAATATCACCTAGATTTTACAAGCTATGACGGTTTAGCAAAATAGAAAAGGAGCTCAACACAACACTGAGTAAAGGCCCCTATAGCTATGCCAGCGATTCCTCCTACCAACTACTCTTTTACTTCATGCATAATTAACAATATTTGATTCATGCAGAAATGATCGTGATCATTCTTTCTTTCTTTTTTTATTTATAGAAAGTGGGAGTTATTTCAGCCAAGACATTGATTTACAAGAAAGTTTCAGAGAAAACTTGACCTATAACAATTATTTTCATCTCTGGTTTTGTTTTCATTTCATTAATATCAGCACAAAGTATACATTGGCATGTTGCCATCATAGAAGAATAAGAAGAAGAATTGCCACAAATTATATTAAGATATTGAAATAGCATTGCTTCTTGGAGAGAGAATATGCAGGATGCATAAAATGAAAGGAATTTACTTCATTCATGTGCCTATGCCCTAGCAATTTCCACCCAGCCAAAAATTCAAGCACCAACTTTTTGAGCATACTCACAAAGTGAGCGCAGTACCCAAAATTTGTATCGAATTACCCAATAGTATTTTTCAATAGAAGTAATATCCTAACTTTGTTAAACTAATTCACTCCCTACTCATGAGGTAGCCCAAAACCCCATAAACTATAAGTGTGATGGATTAAACTTGGAATTTTCATATTTACAACACGTCATTCAATCCAACCACTGACAATGGGGCCATGGTCCTCCAAAAATTTTGATATTGTAATTTTTATCACTAATTTTGTTAAAATATTTTAACAAAATAGCACTTGGTCCTTCCATTTTTTTTTTTTATATATTCATAAGAACTTTCCTAAAATTTCTAGATCCAACTCACCCACCCCCAAGTTCGGAAAAGATTGATATTCAGCATAGTTATTTTTATCATTTTATCAAAACATAAAGACCATCAGGAGCCAAGAACCAACCAATTTTCTCTAGTGGCTTCAATGAAGATGATAGGTTTCGCATTCATATAAGAAAAGAGCCTCGTTCAAATACATAAAACCAAACTTGCACCGGATTAATTGTTTGATAACCATGCTAAATTTACCAAATTGAACTTGAATAGCCATAAAAGTCAATTTTACAAATTTTTACATGTCAATAACATATTTTCCTTTCATCTGCTTAAAAATTAGCTGCCGCTGATGCCCTTTCTAGCCCGTGGCTAAGAAAATAGACCAGGAACTAAAGCTAAGAAAGCCAGCTGAAATCTTGACAGATGCTTTTGGAAACCCATGATGATACATTTTTTGTTGGAAAAAATGATTTTTTGAGCATTTAAATTAGCCATCTTTGAGCTAAAATTAAAGTGGGTCCCACAAATTAAATTGAGTGGGTCCACATGGGAATGTGTTCTCTTCCATGAGGAGATGAAGATTATATATTAGATTGCTCAAAACTATTAAGGAGTGAATGAGAAATTGCTTCCAAACATCACCACTTGGAAATGGTAACTAAAGCTTGAAGCTTGTGCAAAAAGCTTGTGTCCCACATAGGATGGAAACAAGGCTTTTAAAGAGTATATATACACATCCCTTAGAGTGGGGTTTGGGCCCCAAGGGGCACCCCAGTTTTGTGGAAAGGAGAGGACCTAGCACATGCTTGGTCCACCACGCACGCGCGCGCGCCGCCACCCCGCCTCGCACCGAACTGGGCCAGGTAAGGTCGGGTCGGGTCTGGGCTTGGCCCGTCGTATATATATCTTTTTGGAGAAAATTATTTTAAATAATTTTTCATTAAATGCTGTCGTTTTGTTACTGTTAAAACAAATCAAAACGCTGTCGTTTAGTTACCAGATTAATTAGAACCATAACGTCACCGTTCTACGAGTACGGTTTTTTTGGTTTTGGATTAAATCCAAAACGACGTCGTTTTGGGACGGCGTTGGTTTGAATTTTGACTGAACAGTCGTCCCTTTCCATGATTGCGTTTGTGTCTATTCGCCATGAACAGACACAACAGAACCTTCATGATTCTACCAAACAGTCATGAAGAGGCCTATAAATATCATACATTCACGCACTTATTTTTCATGAGTTTCTGCATTCTACATTCTGTGTAGTGTTCGTATTTGAGAGAGAGTCAAACACTGTTGGTTCGACAGACTCATAGTTTAAAGTGCTACTTCTATGAGATTTAGATCATTGTATCCTGGGAGGCAATCGTCCAAAAACAAATCGTGAGCACCATAGCGAGGGCAAAAATTGTCTTAAGGACATAGTGATAATCACTAGCCTTGATCAAATTTAGATTATTGTTCTTCTTCTATTTTCGTAAGTCTTATTTTATATTCTGTCAATTCTGATTTTACTTATTCTGTTACTGCTTTATCAAAACAGTACACTGTTTTCAATCATATATATATATATTTTATGGTTTCTGTTTCAAACTGATATATATACATATATACTGGAATAAAAATCTTAAGACAATTTCTTTTTTTTTTTGTTACATTATATATATATATATATATATCAGTTCTACAGTTTCAGTTTTACAAAATCAAGTCTATATCTCAGTTCTTTAATGTTCTGATTTTTCAGAACTTGAAATTTACAAACTGGTATACTGATATACTGTTCTGAATATTATTCAACTTAAAATTTTCAAACTGGTATACTGTTCTGATTTTCAAAAATTGAAACATATCAGTTTTATACATCAGTTGAAATATCAGATTTACATATCAGATTTACAAATTCAGAAATTGAAATATATCAGTTTTATATATCAGATTTACAGAACTTGATATTCAGAAATTAATATACCTTTCTGTTTTAAACAGAAACTTTATATGTATAAAACTAAGGTAATCTGGTTTTGGAAAAGACTTTAATATTCAGGTTTTTCAAAACATTGTTTTGGTGTCTGTTGTACTAATTTGTTTACTGCAGAAATCCTTAAACTAACTCTGTAATTTATTCAGAATTTGTTTCTGAATTTTTTTTTACTGAATTTGAGTATTTTGTACTATTAACAGTAATGGCCACTGATACTACCCCTGCCCCTACTACTACTGTGGTGACACCTGCTCCTGTTATGTCATCTGCTCTAATGGTCGGAACTGTGCCCGTGAACCATGGAGAAAAGTCTGAGAAATTCAATGGGTCTGATTTTAAAAGATGGCAACAAAAGATGTTGTTTTATCTTACCACCCTGAATTTGGCTCGGTTCCTTCGAGAAGATGCTCCTGCTTTGAGGGAAAATGAGACGGATAGGCAAATGGTTACCGCTGTGGAGGCATGGAAGCATGCAGATTTCCTCTGTCGGAATTATGTCCTCAACAGTTTAGACAACACATTATATAATGTGTATTGTACCATCAAGACTGCAAGGGAATTGTGGGATTCACTTGACAAAAAGTACAAGACTGAGGATGCCGGAATGAAGAAATTTGTTGTCGGCAGATTCTTGGACTACAAGATGGTTGATTCCAAAACAGTCATCAATCAAGTTCAAGACTTACAAGTCATCCTACATGAGATTCATGCTGAAGGAATGTCTTTGAGTGAATCATTCCAAGTGGCTGCAATTATTGAAAAATTACCACCATTATGGAAGGAATTTAAGAACTACCTTAAGCATAAGCGCAATGAGATGAAACTTGAAGACTTGATTGTCCGATTGAGGATTGAGGAAGATAACGGTGCTTTCGAAAAGAAGGTAGGAAAGATGGTCATGGAATCCAAGGCCAATGTTGTGGAACAAGGGCAAAGTTCTTACAATAATAAAAAGAGGAAGCATAATGGCAATGGTCCCAAGCAAGGTGCAAATAAGAAGTTCCAAGGCAAGTACTATGTATGCAACAAACAAGGGCACTGTGCTAAAGATTGCCACAGCCGCAAAGACCAAGGAAACCCAAAGAAGAAATGCCCTCAAGCCAATGTTACTGAAGTGGACGGCCTTTCAGATAATGTCTCAGACATGAATCTCTCAGCCGTAGTTTCCGAAGTGAACTTCATTGGCAGCAATACCAAGGAATGGTGGGTAGACACAGGGGCTACTCGTCATGTTTGTTCAAATAGGAAGATGTTCTCATCATATCAAAGCATAGATAATGGGAAACAACTCTTTACGGGCAACTCTTCTTCTTCCAAGGTTGAAGGCCAAGGGAAGGTTGTGTTAAAAATAACTTCAGGCAAGGAGCTTACTCTTAGTGATGTGCTGCATATGCCAGAAATTTGAAAGAATCTCGTGTCTGGCTCATTGTTGAGTAAAAAGGGTTTTAAATTGGCCTTTGTATCTGACAAGTTTATCCTCACCAAAAATGGGATGTATGTGGGGAAGGGGTATATGAGCAATGGGCTCTTCAAAATGAATGTAATGACCATTATACCTCCAATTAAGAATAATGATAATAAGAGCACATCTTCTGCTTATATGCTTGAGTCTTCAAATGTGTGACATGGTAGACTAGGACATGTTAATTTTGATACATTGCGTAGATTAATTAATATGGAATGTTTGCCTAAATTTGAAATAGATCCAAATCATAAATGTGAGATTTGTGTGGAATATAAACTTACAAGAACTTCTTTTCAATCAATTGAAAAAAGTAGTGAACCTCTAGAATTAATACACTCAGATATTTGTGATCTGAAATTTATTCAAACTAGAGGTGGTAAGAAATATTTTCTTACATTAATTTATGACTGCACAAGATACCGTTATGTTTACTTATTGAGAAGTAAAGATGAGGCATTAGAAATGTTTAAACATTTCAAGAATGAGGTTGAGAATCAACTTGATAGAAAAATCAAGGTGATTAGAAGTGATAGAGGAGGTGAATATGAAGCACCTTTTGGTGAATTTTGTTCACAACATGGTATAATGCACCAAACAACTGCACCCTATTCACCTCAACAAAATGAGATTGCTAAATGTAAGAATGATGAATGCATTACTATTAAGTTCTGGACTACCTCAGAATTTGTGGGGGGAAGCAATTCTTTCCGCAAATTATATTCTCAACCGAATACCTCAAAAGAAAACCAATAAATCCCCCTACGAGTTGTGGAAAGGTCGAAGACCTTCTTACAAATACTTAAAAGTGTGGGGGTGTTTGGCTAAAGTGGCGGTACCTATACCTAAAAAGGTTAAAATAGGACCAAAAATAGTTGATTGTGTTTTCATTGGGTATGCTCATAATAGTAGTGCATATCACTTTCTGATTCATAAATCTGAAATTCCTAATATGCATGTCAATACTATTATCGAGTCAAGAAATGCATCTTTCTTTGAAAATGTATTTCCTTACAAATCCACACAGGAGACAAACTCAAGTAAAAGAACTCATGATACTGCAATAAGCAGTAGTCAAGGCCAACAAGCTGATGATGAAACTAGACGCAGCAAAAGAGCTAGAACATCGAAATCTTTTGGTTCAGATTTTTTAACGTATTTGTTAGAAAATGAGCCTTGAAGCTTTAAAGAAGCAATGTCAAGCCCTGAAGCTCCATATTGGAAAGAGGCTATTAACGATGAAGTAGAATCCATTCTGCAAAATCATACATGGGAACTAGTGGATCTTCCACCAGGTTCAAAACCTCTTGGATATAAATAGATATTCAAGAAAAAAATGAAAGCAGATGGATCTATCGATAAATATAAGGCCAGACTGGTTATCAAAGGTTACAAGAAAAAGGAAGGCTTGGACTATTTTGATACATATTCACCAGTTACGAGAATATCATCCATTCGAATGTTAATAGCTATTGCAGTTATACACAATCTTGAGATACATCAAATGGATGTAAAGACAGCTTTCTTAAATGATAATTTGGATAAAGAAATATACATAGAACAACCCGAAGGGTTTATTGTTCCAGGTCAAGAAAAGAAAGTTTGTCGACTTGTTAAATCCCTTTATGGATTAAAACAAGCACCAAAGTAGTGGCATGAGAAATTTGACAATGTAATGATGTCAAATGGGTTCAAAATCAACGAGTGTTACAAATGTGTATATGTCAAAAACACCGAACATGGTTGTGTCATTATTTGTCTCTATGTTGATGATATGCTCATTATGGGTAGTAATAATAAAGTCATTAAAGCTACCAAGAAAATATTAAACAATAAGTTTGACATGAAGGACTTAGGTGTTGCCGATGTTATACTTGGGATAAAGATCTCTAGAACATTAGATGGACTAATATTATCTCAATCACATTACATTGAGAAAATTCTCAAGAAATTTAAACAAGATGATAGCAGTCCAGCGAGAACACCTGTAGATGTAAGTTTACATTTATCCAAGAATAATGACAAAAGCATATCACAACTAGAACATGCACAAATAATTGGTAGCCTAATGTATGTCATGAATTGTACCCGTCCAAACATAGCTTACGCTGTTAGAAAATTGAGTAGATACACAAGCAATCCATGTCCAGACCATTGGAAGGCAATAGTTAGGGTTTTGAGGTATCTGAAATATACCCAAAACTTTGGATTGCACTACTCAAGATATCTAGCAGTACTTGAAGGATATTGTGACCCAAATTGGATATCCAACACCAAAGACTCGAAGTCCACAAGTGGCTATCTGTTTACACTTGGTGGTGGAGCAATGTCGTGGAAATCTTCTAAGCAAACGTGCATTGCTAGATCCACGATAGAATCTGAGTTTATTGCACTAGATAAAGCTGGGGAAGAAACCGAGTGGCTTCGTCACTTCCTAGAAGATATTCCAATGTGGCCAAAACCTGTGCCCGCTATCTGTATTCATTGCGATAGTCAATCAGCGATTGGTAGGGCACAGAGTCATATGTATAACGGTAAGTTTCGACATATTCGTCGAAGACATAATACCATATAACAACTTATCTCTAATGGTATTATGACCATTGAATACATAAGGTCAAAAGATAACATTGCAGATCCGTAAACCAAAGGTTTGACCAGAGAGCAAGTGAATAAATCATCGAGGGGAATGGGTTTAAAGCGTATGCACTAAAAAGTCGCCATAATGGCAATCCAACTTAGTTGACTGGAGATCCCAAGATTTAGGTTCAAAGGGACAACCGAATTGTGTGTGACTCATTGAGATCACTATGGAGATCAAATCTCCTACTCATTCCTATGATTAGAATAGTGATGCCTGCAGCGTTGAACAGGGTAAGCTAAAGTTTTTAATTATTCTTATATATTGTGAAGACAAGTGGGGTATAGCAGAATACTCTTAATAAGAAATCACCTATAAGAGTGTGAACTGGGCCGGTTCTATGAGAATGATAAAGGCTAAATTCTCTAGGAGCACTCATGAAACCAGGAATTGCTTTGGGCCAAAATGAACACAATCATGAGAACCAATTGTGTTAGGAAAGATTCTGTGTGAATGCTGTTGTCTTGGTTTACACAAACGATTGAACAGTTCAAGATATCATGTTCACTGATCAATCAGTAACCCCGATAGCATTTCAGAAGGGAAGGTTCAAGGCCACAAGCTACCTTCCTCTATACAGAAAATTTACAAATGAACTCTCTCTTAGTGTTTGCATATCATTTGCATTACTTTCAGTCAATTTCATTCATGTGGGGGATTGTTGGAAAAAATGGTTTTTTGAGCATTTAAATTAGCCATCTTTGAGCTAAAATTAAAGTGGGTCCCATAAATTAAATTGAGCGGGTCCATATGGGAATGTGTTCTCCTTCATGAGGAGATGAAGATTATATATTGGGTTGCTCAAAACCATTAAGGAGTGAATGGGAAATTGCTTCCAAACATCACCACTTGGAAATGGTAACTAAAGCTTGAAGCTTGTGCAAAAAGCTTATGTCCCACATAGGATGGAAACAAGGCTTTTAAAGAGTATGTATACACATACCTTGGAGTGGGGTTTGGGCCCCAAGGGGCACCCTAGTTTTGTGGAAGGGGGAGGACCTATCACATGCTTGGTCCACCACACGCGCGCGCGTGCCGCCGCCGCCCTGCCTCGCACCGAACCGGGCTGGGTTCAGGTCTGGGCTTGGGCTTGGCCCGTCGTATATATATCTTTTTGGAGAAAATTATTTTAAATAATTTTTCATTAAATGCTGTCGTTTTGTTACTGTTAAAACAAATCAAAACACTGCCGTTTAGTTACCAGATTAATTAGAACCAAAACGTCACCGTTTTGCGGGTACAATTTTTTGGTTTTGGATTATCCAAACGACGTCGTTTTGCAACGGTGTTGGTTTGAATTTTGACTGAACAATCGTCCCTTTCCATGGTTGTGCCTGTGTCTGTTCGCTATGAACAGACACAACAGAACCTTCATGACTGTACCAAACAGTCATGAAGAGGCCTATAAATATCATACATTCACGCACTTATTTTTCATGTGTTTCTGCATTCTGTGTAGTGTTCGTATTTGAGAGAGAGTCAAACATTGTTGGTTCGACAGACTCACAGTTTGAAGTGCTACTTCTGTGAGATTCAGATCATTGTATCCTGGGAGGCAATCGTTCAAAAACAAATCGTGAGCACCATAACGAGGGCGAAAATTGTCTTAAAGACATAGTGATAATCACTAGCCTTGATCAAATTTAGATTACTGTTCTTCTTCTATTTTCGTAAGTTCTTATTTTCTGTTCTGTCAATTCTGATTTTACTTATTCTGTTACTGCTTTATCAAAACAGTGCACTGTTTTCAATCATATATATATATATATATATATTTTATGGTTTCTGTTTCAAACTGATATATATACATATATACTGGAATAACATTTTTTTCTCAGCTTTTGTATAATGTTTAGGTGCAAAATGGTTTCGGATTTGGTATATAGGATACAGAGTGCAATCTGTTTCATGTGCACATGAAAGAAATGTCTTTACAATATTGAAAAACCAACATGCTATACATACAAGTTTAGTTGAACATGAGCAATGCAATTCTCGTAAGACATATTTCGCTAACCGGTGGACACTCTAGGTCTAAATGAAGAGATCTAGCGATATCCAATCCATTCTACTAAAAAAATAAGTAACAACAATAACATGAATGATCAAAACTATATGGCAAAGAAAAAAATGGATAGACTGTTACTGTTTATAGTAGCCACTCTAGTAAGGAGGAGGAAGATATGGAGATGGAGAAGTGTAAGGAGGTCGAGGAACAAATCCAGGTTAGTGAGCATGTGCATTATAATATGGGCCCCGCCACCCAGGATAAGCAGATTGGCCATACTCGTGGCTTGCCGCTGGCTGTTGGTGGTGCTGTGGAGGTGGGCAGGGAGGACTACCTGCAGCTAGCACATGGTAAGGAGGTGGCTGTTGCAAAGCGCCATAAAGAGGAGGGGTCGAGTATACCCAAGCATTATTGGCTGCTCGGGGGGCTGGTAGTGAGGTGTTCGGGGATGAGGAGGATTAGGCATCATGTTTCCAGGGTCAGTTTGCTATTGAGAATTGGATCTTTGAGTTTGATGAGGCTGTCCAACTGTAGGGTAGTCGCAAGTGCTTGTGTTTTTATTCACCTAAAAACTGAGTCCTGCCACTTGTCATTATACGTCTTCCATCATTTCTCGGCACTGAATGTTTCTGGTCATCACAAAATCACCGTACTGCTGCTTTATGTTTGTGATTGCATCATGTTTAATAAAGCAAGGAAAATACAAACGAAGTCATTCCTCAATGAGAAAGTCACTAAAGAGCCAAGGCAAGTTGACAGAAAAATTTGAGTCTTTCATGATAATGAGGCATTTAACAAGAGAGCTTAAATTCAGTTGTGTACTTTTGTAAGTCAAGTAATAAATAGTTTCATTTGTTCCCTCAACCCACCCGCCCCCCCCCCTTTTTTCCTCTTTTAGGCATAATACAGCCACCTAGATTAGCAATGAGAAATTTCATGCCTGAAGAGTACTGTAGAACTTCAGTCCCTTGTTAATGTTCTCTTTGATTTCACGAAACTTTGTTATGGCAGCTTCAATCTGCTTAAAGCTCTTCTCACGGGATGCTGAGAAATTTAGACAACAAAAAAACCATACAAGAATGTCAAAAGAGGAAGACACCTCATATAAATTGAAAAACAGAAGCTGGAAGCTTCAACAGAGAACAAGGTGAAAAATTTAGGTGGTCATATAATTTAAAATTTTAAACAAATTGGAGCTCTTGAGATTTAAGTATTGATAGAAAAAAATGATTTTGGGGGGGGGGGGGGGGGGAACAAAACAATACAGAAAACCACAAATAACAGCAATTCAATTTTTACATATTACTTAGGGAATCAATCCAAAACATTACAGATAGTTGGCACCAGGATAACAGATGGTTGAAGACAATTACAAAATTTTCCAAGCTCACTTGATTGTCCCCATTACACCTCTTAATGGGATTTATTTGTTAATAAAACAGTAATATAAAATCAAGCTGAAAGCAAGATGTGTAGGAGAGGTAACACTAGTTTGTGAAAAGGGTGAAGTACCAGCTCATAGGACTGGTCCAACCAGCTAGACCATTTTTTAACAAAAATCATTATATTGCGTACGTATCAAATGTTTTTGCAATTTATCATTGTCCATTTCCCTATTGTTGAAATGTGGGATTGGACCCATTACTTAAAGTGAGAGTAAAAGCAAAAGCAAAGGCAAAAGCCAAAGAAAAAAAACCTATGTATCATCCTTTAAAGCAAAAGGGAAAGAAGTAAATAATGATTCTTTTCTCACAAACCAAACAATCAAAAAATCGAAATTCTCAATTGTTAGGTGATATCTTGTGTTTCTCTTAAAATAAGGACACGATTTTAAAATTCTGTAAGTAGGAATGTGTCCCAGTTATAAGTTGGACTTATTTGGTAGTAGACACTCGTTCTATTGCCAATAAAAAAATAAATAATCCAATATGAATCTTTCCTAAGAACCACAATAAAACTGAAAGTAAAATGTCAATAATATATAGTATCTTCAGATAAAATTTTACTTCTTAAATAAAGAATTCTATTTTTTTTCAAGAATTTCATTATATTCCGTACATATCAAATGTTTTTGGAAATTATCATTATCCATTTCCCTGTTGTTGAAATGTGGGTTTGGATCCATTATAGAAAGTGAGAATAAGAGAAAAAGCAAAAGCAAAAGCCAAACCCAAAAAAAAACAAATAATCAAAACTCTCAATTGTGGGGTGATATCTTAATGAAGAGCGGAATGTGAAAGAGAATCAAACATGTTGAATTCTTTAATAATCAAAAACAAAAAGGACTCATCCAAAGAAAACAAATATCAAATTTCTAAACATAAATATGTTATTAATAATTTGAATAATAAAGACTGCTTTGCATCATATATATATACGCTAAAACTACTACTAATCTAAATAAGAATCCACTAATTCATTATACTAGTCTTATTACAATTACGAAACTAGAATAATTTTGAAAAAGAAAAAAATCTAAAATTAATAAGAATTGGGACTTTTTAGAAAACTAGAAAGCATATCAAACTAGGAAACTATAACCACAAGTAGAAGTTAATTCAGACTTCCCTAAACAAAGTAATTACAAAATAAAAAATTATTATAAATGGCAAAAAAGTCAAATTGGAAACCTAAATAAAGTCGTTTGGCCCCGGGGCAGCTTCAGTCATGGAGAAGTGATAAGTATTATTCGTCTCGTCGTTTTAGGTCAAGATAGGGTTTCTGTTTCCAAAAACGTGACTGGCCAACTCTGCGTCTATTAGTACTTTTTCTTAGAATGGGACTTGGACCTTTCCCGTTGTTCCTTAAAAGTCTCCACAACTTGTTCTACATCAGTCCCCTCATCTTGAAAAAAACTCAACCTTGAGTTACAATTAGGATAGAAAAGGTCTTCTGCATAGTACTCGTAGATGTTAGCAATATTGAAAGTCCGTGAAGTTTTTATTATTTCTGAAAAATTAACAACATAAGCATTGTCATTGACTTTGTGCACAATTTTGTATGGATCATATTTCTTTGGCTTCAATTTGCTATAACTACCAACTAGAAATCTCTCTCTACACAAGAAAACCATAATAGAATCTCCTTTTTCGAACACCTTGGCACGCCTATGCTATCTGCAACTCTCTTGTATTTGACATTGATCTATTCCAATTCTAATTCACCTCAGCATGTACTGTTTGGGCCTATTTCGCCATATTTTCTACTGCAACACTCACACCATGGTCCTTAGGTAATCGAACTAAGTCTACAGTATGCTTTGGCTAGTGATGTAGACAACTACAAAAGGTGTTCTTCTTGTGGCACTATGAACAACACTGTTATATGCAAACTCAACTTGTGGCAAGGCATGATCCTACTGCTTAGGCCTATCTCCACAAACTTGCGAACTAGACTGCCCAATATTTTATTTTTCACCTCAGTTTGGCCATCTGTTTGGGGATGAGCTATAGTACTGTACTTCAAGGAGGTATCAAACATTCTTCACAAAGTAACCCAAAAGTGACAAAGGAACTTTGTGTCACGATTTGAAGTAATGGACTGTGGAACTCCACGGAGTCTCACAATTTCTTGAAAGAACAATCGTGTAATGTGTGAAGCATCTGATGTCTTTTGGCATGGAATGAAGTGCGTCATCTTAGAAAACCTGTCAATAACTACAAAAATATAATCTACCCCCCATTTTGTTCCTGGTAGTCCTAACACAAAATTCATAGACGGGTGATGAGTGTGCGAAAGTACACTCTAAATACTCTATTATTATATTAAAATGCTAAAATGTGACCCTATTATTAGAGCATAATATTTAATATTCTTAATTTCTTTATATTTAGATTTTTTGACATATTTTCTATTAAGTGAGCTGATTAATATATTTATTGAATTAGGGAAGCATTGAAGGTAAAAGAAGAGATATGGAGTATATTGTGCAATTTTCAGCTTTTAGGCAAATTCGATCTATGGAGCTTCAATTGAGGTTTGGATGGCATTAGAGTTTCAAAATGAGAAAGTGATTTTCATGAAGTTTTTAAAGGATGTCTTAAGATTTTCAGAAAGGCCTGGTTTGTAAAAATCCGAGTTCGTTTGGGCCTCCAAACATTGTTTCAAAGTCAGGCTTGGAGAGCTAGATTCCTATCCGAACCAGCAAACTTCAACGGGTCATAAATTGAGTTTTCGTAGTCCAAATCAGGTGATTCAAAATCCTAAATTTATCTACACATCCAAGGCTACAACTTTCATGAAGAGCCTAGATCAAGATTCAGTCGTTATCTGATACAAAAAAGGGACCTAAAGTTGCGGCTGCTGGCTGTACACGGGAGAGAGAAAGGAGCAGACTGATTCAGGAAAGAAAAGGAAAAATGAAGCTTAAAAAGTCAACCAAGTTGGGCTAATTGGGCAGAAGGACAGGGAAGGAATTAAAGAAAAGAAAGGAAAAAAAGGAAGAAAAGGAGCACGGTTGACCAAAGTCCAAAAGAAATAAAAAGAGTAAAGGCGTGGGGTTCAGGCCAAGTGAAG
Source organism: Nyssa sinensis (assembly GCA_008638375.1). Taxonomy (NCBI): domain Eukaryota; kingdom Viridiplantae; phylum Streptophyta; class Magnoliopsida; order Cornales; family Nyssaceae; genus Nyssa; species Nyssa sinensis. Next base: position 141,937 of record VIRR01000431.1, read on the forward strand.
AGAAAAAGAAAAGAAAAAAAGCTGAATGCGCTAAGTAGCTGGGCTGAATAAAAAAAGGCAAGGAAGAGAAAATGCAAGCCCATGTACAGGAAACAAAAAACGCAAGCCCTCATCATGCGGCACTGGGGGCTGCATCGTAAGGGCTTAAGCTGAGGGTTTTAAATAGGAAAAAGCTGCTGGAAATAAGGGGAGTGAAAAAATATAGGTGCGGCGCTAACTGGGGCAGTGGCGGAGCTGGGAGGAAAGAAAGTCAACATGCTTCATGTTTACTTTTATTTGAGATTGATATCGTCCGTGATGCGTATGGGTAACTAAATTTTTAAGTAAGATTAGGGATGAACTTATACATTAGATGGTATTTTTAATTTATTTTTGATTCACGTACTGGATGTTTATTTATTAAAATTCTTTGGTTTTATCATTCTCAATTTATTGTTGGTATTTTATTCTCCAAATAATTAAAGAGTTTATTTCGTTTATAGATTCAATCATGTTTTTTCTATTGAATGGATTAGTTCTTTGATTATGTTTGGATCAATTGGTTATTTATATTGATTTAATTCTTTGCTGCAATATTGCTCCCTGAGTATATTGTCGTCGTTGGATTTTCTCAATGTGGATAACAATTTGTGTGATTTAAAAGTGATGAATGATTTTTCAAAAGGTTACATTTGGTTTATAATTCTATATCTTTCGATTGGGATTTTTGAAATTAAATTATCAATTGAGTTATCGGTGAATTAAAAATAATTAAAATACCAGATACGTGCAAGGGATTCCCGACGCTCTACTGTTCGTTAATTTGAGTATTCTTTTCCGTTAATCAGTTTGTTAAATTTTAACTTGCATTTAAATCATTTTTTATTTTCTCGTGAATCATTTAATAGTTTCCTTAGTTTTAGAAATTCTTTCTGTTATTCTTTTAATTTTGTCTCCCTGTGGAATCGACACCCCAAAACTGCATTACAACTACCGCGTTATTCTTTGGGCGTAATCAAATTTTGGCGCCGTTGCCGGGAAAACGGTAGAAGAATCAATAGATAGTTTTTCTTTTCAGCAGTTTGTAAAGGCGGTAACTTCGTTCCCTTCTTTTTACTTGCTGCATTATTATTTTGTTTTATTTTTATTTATTTATTTATTTATTTATTTATTTATTGTTATCTTGTATGCATAATAGGTATAGGGACACATTAGGTCGATTTACTTATTGGCCTGTGTTAGAGTAAGATTTAGAGTCTAACTTTTTTTAATTTTTCTAATTTTTTGTTTGATAATTCTTCAAATTCTGAAAATATGAGTGAACACGAGGATCAACCCATTAGGACCCTTCAGGATTACCTCCACCCTGCACGTACAGTCACACCATCATGCATTATGTTTCATGGTTTGGAAAATGAAAATCCATATGTGCATATCAGGGAGTTTGAAGAGGTAGTTGCGACTTTCCATAGTCAAAATGCAACAAATGACATTGCGAGACTTAAGTTCTTTTCTTTCGCTTTGAAGGATAGAGCTAAGAGTTGGCTATACTCACTAAGACCACAATCGATTAGATCGTGGAATGAGATGACTCAGATTTTCTTTACTAAATACTTTCTCCAACATAAGACCAATGCTTTAAAAGGACAGATTTTCACCTTTGCACAAAAGGACAGTGAGACTTTGTATCAGTCTTGGGAGAGATTTAAGGAGTTATTGAGTATGTGCCCTCACCATGGGTATAAGAGTTGGCATCTAGTGAGTTATTTCTATGAGGGACTTACACCTAGAGAGCGCCAATTTGTAGAGATAATGTGTAATGGTGAATTTTTGTAGAAAGATCCTGATGAGGCCATAGAGTACCTTAATGAACTTGCTAAAAAAGCTCATACTTGGACAGGACTTAGTGCTACTGAGAGCACAAATAGGTCACGACCTATAGGGAACCAAAATAGAGGTGGAATTTACCATCTTAGGGAGGAGGACAACTTGAAAGCTAAGGTGGAGATACTCACTAGGGAGCTAGAGGTGTTAAAAGCTAGGAACTTAAAGCCAACACACTTGGCTAATCATGCAAAGTCTTTTAGACCATGTTTAGTATGTGGTGGGGTAGGTCACCTCGCCCAAGAGTGTCCCACATTTGCTGAGATGAGAGGGATGTATGAGGAACAAGGTAATACCTTAGGTATATACAAGAAGCCTTTCACACCTTTCTCTGAGACCTACAATCTAGGGTGGCGCAATCACCCCGATTTTATCTGGAAGTCTGAAAACCAGCCACCTGTACCATCACCTGCACTGCCCCCTAGATCATACCTTGCACCATATCATGCATCTTCATCTTCTAGGAATTCTTTAGAAGACACTTTGCATGCTTTTATTGAAGCATAGGGTAAGACTAACCAAAAGTTTAAATCTTTGATTACGCAGGTTGTGGAAGAAAACAAGGAGATAAAGAACCAAGTGTCCAAATTAATGAGCTTTTTTAGTGTGAATGAGCGAGGTAAATTCCCTTCCCAAGCTCAGTCCACACCCTATGGTCAACACATGGCACAAGAAAATTTGAAGGATGTGAACGCCATTGTGACTGGTAAGTCATTACACATCCCAACAACGGACAAATTGGGGGATGTGGAGTTTCAAGATACTAGTAATGCCGAGCTGCCCAAGGAACTAGAGGTGACAAAGAGCCTTGTTAAGGTACCATTCCCACAAGCTTTAAATTCAAGCAAACGAACTTTGGATCCTAATAACGAAATCCTAGAAAATCTCGGGCAGGTAAAAATCAATCTTCCTCTTTTGCATGTGATTAAACAAGTTCTTACTCATGCAAAAGTTCTTCAAGATTTGTGTACAGTTAAGAGGAAGCACCATGTGAAGAAGATAGCGTTCTTGACAGAGCAAGTTAGTGCTCTAATTGAGCAAAGGATTCCTCCCAAGTACAAGGATCTTGGTTGTCCAACCATCGCATGCAGCATTGGAAATCATGAGTTTGGATAATTTTTGCTTGATTTAGGAGCTAGTGTGAATATAATGCCTTATTCTATTTATTTGCAGATGGGGTTGGGAGAAATCAAACCAACTTCTGTGGTATTGCAATTGGCTGACCGTTCAGTCAGAGCACCATGGGGTGTGGTAGAGGATGTTCTGATTCAAATTGATAAATTTTATTATCCTGTTGATTTCTTAATCATTGACACCAGCTCTGTTGTTGACTCTACTTCAAAAATTTCTTTGATTTTAGGTAGGCCTTCCCTTGCCACTACTAATGCTCTTATTAATTGCAGGAATGGGCTCATGAAGCTGTCTTTTGAAAACATGACTCTCGAAGTGAATATCTTCCATATTGCAAAACAGCCAAAAGATGAGGACAAGAGCTGCCAGACGTACATGATTGATTCACTCATGGATAGGGGAGTTCCTTCAACTCATGATTTTGATCCGCTTGAGCATTTTCTTGTTAATTCTGAGTTTGATTATATTATTGATCCATCTGATGTTGTTGATATTTGTGTTATTTTTTCAAGTGTGAAAGCACCCAAAGTTGAATTGAAGCTTTTGCCTAAGGGTTTAAAGCATGCCTTCCTTAGTCTAGGTGATACTTTTCCTGTTACTATCTCATCTGAATTGTCTGAGTCTCAAGGTGAGAAAATAATTCAGACCCTAAGTAAGCATAGGTCAGCCATAGGTTGGAAGGTGTGAGTCCACTAGTATGTTCTCATAAAATCAATTTGGAAGAAGGAACTAGCCCTCGTAGAGACCCGCAGTGTAGGCTTAATCCCATTATGAAAGAAGTGGTGAAAAATGACCTAGGAGAGTTAGTCCCTACAAAACTTGTGATTGCCTGGCGAATGTGCATTGATTATAGAAAACTGAATCCTGCCACTCGGAAGGCTAAAATGAAAGTGTTTCATGATAAAAATATTTTGAGAAAAACGTTTAAGCCTAATGATCTAGTGTTCTTATATGATTCTAGAATCTTTAAACACCTAGAAAAACTCAGGTCTAAGTGGACAGACCCCTTTATAGTGAAAAATGTTTTGGAAAATGGGGTAGTCGAACTAGAGGATGCCAAGGATGGTCAAGTTTTTAAAGTACATGGTCAGCGCCTTAAAATTTTAATTGAGGCAAGTTCCGGAAGTGGAAGGCATTCCACTTATGGACCTGATCTATCAACCTTGATCACGCCATGCAGGTATGTTTTTATTTTTTTTGTTTTTGTTTTCTTTTATTTTAGTTCTTTTTCTTTTTGGTTGCTGCTGTTTTCTTTATTTTTATTTTTTTGTAGGTTAATTTTATTTTGTCAGTTCAAGTTGCCATTTTTGGTGCTTAGCGAGTTGCTCACGTCACATCAGGTGTATTTTCCCCTTTTTAGTACCCTCCATTCAATTTTGATTATTAAACATTGAGGACAATGTTTCATTTAAGTTAGGGGGTGGTGGTGCAAATTCAACATTTAACATACATGTTGGAACTCTGTGACACATGAATTTTTTTTAAAAATTTTTCATCACACGTGCATTTTTTCACATGAGTACTCATTCTCATTCATAGCCATTTTCGTGAATTCACCGAATCCACCATAATCATTCTGTTGAGGCATTCACAGAACTTTTAATACACTTATCCAAACTTTGTGGTAAAATGGTGGTTTGACACATGTAGCTAGAGAACTTTTTTGCTTAAGTATTCATGTGAGTTTTGGAGAGAATTAAAGGCTTACAAATGCAGAAAATTGTGATAAGCATTCATTGATCTGTTGAATTGGGCACTTCTTTTGAGAAGATCATTACATGGTTGGTGGTATGACAACGGATATACTTGGGATATGACGAAGGTCAACTTAGGATTAACGTTTGAGCCTTTCAAGCTAACCATTCTCATCATAGACCCTTAGTAGCCAACTTTGAGCCAACAAACATATATAATTTTTTTTTTCTTGTGCCCACATCATCCATACCGCTCTATATTGGAGTATAGCCTATACCTTAATTTTCTTACCTTTTTGCTTCCAAGTGTGTACTAGGTGTAGAATTTGCATTTCTTGTCTTTTGTGTTGAATTGGAAAAAGTAGAAAAAGAAAAATGGAAGAGTACAAGTGCAAAGTGTTCAATTGAGTGAGCATCAAATTCAATTCTCAAAAAAAAAAAAAAAAATACAAAAAAAGAAAAAGAAAAAGAAAAAGAAAAAGAGAACGAGGAAAGAAAGAAGAATGAAAAGTATTGTTATTCAATGATTTGAAAAGTTGAAGAGTATATCAAATGAAAAGTTTGGTTTGCTATGATTTTTAAGAAAATTCTCTTAGTATGTACTTGAAAGTTTTTTGAATCCTTTTTATCCTTTTCTTCCTACAGCTCCTAACCCAAGCCACGTTACAACCTTTTTTATGTTGATCGTTCTGATCATAAGTAAGCCTGTGGAAAGAGTGGTGGAAATCTAATTTGTTAGTGCGCCTATCATAAGATCAATGTTTGTTTGTTTCTTGTACATAATTGCCTAATTCTTCATTGAGCATGTACACCCCTTGTCAACTCCATAGAGAGAACCCCTACATAAAACACTTTTATACCCGTGAGATATGGAGTTGAACCTTTTGCTTAAGATATTCTTGGTGTTGCATGTGTCATGATTTGTGGTTAGGTGGATATGGTTTGGAGCACACACACACTTTGCAAATTGCTATAAGTGGACTGATTGTTATAGGGTTATTAAATTCCTGAAATTGCTTTGATATGCGAATCTGAAAAGTATGATTAGATGCCTTTTGTGTGTGATCTTCTTTGGTCTCTTTGCCATTTTTGCATGAAAATTGTTAGGGACTAGCAATGAGCAAGTTGGGGGGTGTGATGAGTGCGCGAAAGTGCACTCTAAATACTCTATTATTAAATTAAAATGCTAAAATGTAACCCTATTATTAGAGCATAATATTTAATATTCTTAATTCCTTTATATTTAGTTTTTTGACATATTTTTTATTAAGTGAGCTGATTAGTATATTTATTAAATTAAGGAAGCATTGAAGGTAAAAGAAGAGATATGGAATATATTGTGCAATTTTCAACTTTTAGGCAGATTCGATTAATGGAGTTTCAATTGAGGTTTGGATGGCGTTAGAGTTTCAGAATGAGAAAATGGTCTTCGTGAAGTTTTTAGAGGACGTCTTAAGCTTTTCAGAAAGGTCTAGTTTGTAAAAATCCGAGTTCGTTTAGGCCTCCAAACATTGTTTCAATGTTAGGCCTGAAAAGTTGGATTACTGTCTGAACTAGCAAACTTAAATGGGTCATAACTTGAGTTTTTGAAGTCCAAATCAGGTGATTCAAAAGCCTAAATTTATCTACACATCCAGGAATACAAATTTTATGAAGAGTTCAAATCAAGATTCAGTCGTTATCTAATAGAAAAATGGACCTAAAGATTGTGGTTGTTGGTTGTGCGCGGGAGAGAGAAAGGAGCAGGCTGATTCAAGAAAGAAAAGGACAAATGAAGTTTGAAAAGTCAAAAAATTTGGGCTAATTGGGGAGAATGACAAGACAGGAATTAAAGAAAAGAAAGGAAAAAAAAAGAAGAAAAGGAGCACAGCTGACCAAAGTCCAAAAGAAATAAAAAGAGCAAAGGCGTGAGGTCCAGGCCAAGTGAAGAGAAAAAGAAAAGAAAAAAAGCTGAATGGGCTAAGCGGCTGGGCTGAATAAAAAAAGGCAAGGAAGAGAAAATGCCAGCCCATGTACTGGAAACATAAAATGCAAGCCCTCATCGTGCGGCGCTGGGGGCTGCATCGTGAGGGCTTAAGCTGAGGGTTTTAAATAGGAAAAAGCTGCTGGAAATCAAGGGAGTGAAAAAAAATAGGTGCGACGCTGATTGGGGCAGTAGCGGCGCAAAGAGGAAAGAAAGCCAACATGCTTCATGTTTATTTTTATCTGAGATTGATGTTGTCCGTCCTACGTATGGGTAACTAAAATTTCAAGTAGGATTAGGAATGAACTTGCACATTAGATGATATTTTTAATTTATTTTTGATTCATGTACTGGACATTTATTTATTAAAATTCTTTGGTTTTATCATTCTCAATTTATTGTTGGTATTTTATTCTCCGAATAATTAAAGAATTTATTTCGTTTATAGATTCAATCATGTTTTTTCTATTGAATGGATTAGTTCTTTGATTATGTTTGGATCAATTGATTATTTATATTGATTTAATTCTTTGCTGCAATATTGCTCCCTGGGTATATTGTTGTCGTTGGATTTTTTCAATGTAGAAAACAATTTGTGTGATTTAAAAGTGATGAATGATTTTTCAAAATGTTATATCTGGTTTAATTTTGGTTTATAATTTTATATCTTTCAATTGGGATTTTTGAAATTAAATTCTCAATTGAGTTATCAGTGAATTAAAAATAATTAAAATACCGGATACGTGCAAGGGATTCCCGACGCTCTACTATTCGTTAATTTGAGTATTCTTTTCCATTAATCACTTTGTTAAATTTTAATTTGCTTTTAAATTACTTTTTATTTTCTCATGAATCATTTCATATTTTCTTTAGTTTCGAAAATTCTTTCTATTATTCTTTTAATTTTGTCTCTCTGTGAATCGACACCCTAAAGCTGCACTACAACTACTGTGTTATTCTTTGGGCGTAACCAACGGGTCTTTCCAAACTGAATTAGGAACAAGTAAAGGAGTATAAAGACCAATGTTTTATGACTGACCTTTAGAGACTTGACAAGTATAGCATTTTTGAACATAATTACCAATGTCCCTCTTGACTTGTGGCCAAAAATATCATTCCTTCATACTAGCTATTCTCTTATCTCTGCCCATATGTCCACTCAATCCACTGCTATGTAGATCATGAATCAGCTTCTCTCGCAGGGATGTTTAAGGGATGTACAAAGAGTTGCCATTGAATAAGTACCCTTCATACACATAGAAATCTGTAACAGGTTAAGACTCTTTGCACTTGGCCCAAATTTCCTTGAAATCTGCATCTTTTTCATAAAATTCCTTTAGGAACTCAAATCCTACAACCTATTGTGCAAATCTAACAAGAAGATTAGTTCTTTTGCTAAACGCATTTGGAATTCTATTCAAGCTGCCAGATTTGTGTTTGATGACAAATGGGAACTTCTAAAGGAATGTGGACCATCTCATATGCATTTTATTCAAGTGTTTTTGGCTATTGATGTACTTTAAAGCTTGGTGATATGTGTAGAGCACAACTTCTCGCTACATAAGATAATGTTCCCAATGCTTCAAAGCTCTAACAACCGCATAAAATTCTTAATCATAGATACTTCACTTTTGATGGGCCTCACTCAGCTTCTCACTAAAGAATGCCATTGGTTGCTTCTCTTGAGACAATACTGCCACAATGCCAACTCCACTCGCATCACACTTTACTTCAAAACCTTCTCAAAGCTAGACAATGCCAAAACTGGAGCAATGCACGACTTCTCTTTAATCAAGGCAAAGTTTTTTCTGCCTCTTCACCCTAATTAAACTTCCTTTTTTTCAAGCATTCGGTAATTTGAGTTGTAATTGCCCTGAAATTACGGATGAATCTGCAGTAGAATGTCGCTAGACCATGAATCAAGAATTGGGTGTTGGCCACTCACGACTTGCCCACACTTTTTCTTCATCCACATGAAAGCCATCTGTACTAACCATTTCGCCCAAAAATAATAAATTTTTAGTAAAAAAATTACACTTTTTAAGGTTGATGTACAGCTTACTTTCAAACAGCACTGTTAGGATCTACCACAGATGATCAAGATGCTTCGTAAATAAGAATATCATCAAAATAAACAACAAACTTTTCAACAAAAGGCTTCAAAGTATGGTTCATGACTCGAATAAAAGTGTTGGGTGCATTGGTTAAGTCGAAAGGCATCACTAATCACTCATACAAGCCATCCTTAGTCTTGAACGTAATTTTTTATTCATCACCAGGCTTAATCTGAATTTGATGGTAACCACTGCGAAGATCAATCTTGAAAAATAACTTTGAACCCTCAAGCATATCAAACATGTCATCTAAGCGTGGAATAGAAAATTTGTATTTGATGGTGATTTTGTTAATAGCCTTACAATCAATGCACATGCGCCAACTGTCATCCTTCTTTGGCACCAATAGGGCTGGAGCTGCATAAGGATTCATACTTTCTTGAATGAACCCCTTTTCCAGCAAGAACTCTACCTTCTCTCTCAGAATCTTATTCTCCTTTGGACTCATTCTGTAATAGGCCAGATTTGGAAAGCCTGCACTAGGTACTAGATTTATGTGGTGCTGAATATCTCTCATAGGAAACAAGCAATTAGGCAAATCTTCATAAACTAATTCATTGAATTCTTCTAAAAATAGCTGTAATTTTTTCGGCACAACTAATGTTGAATCTACTTTTAGATCCTTTATCACCAAAGCTTTAACCACTAAAACATAAACTTCCTGTACCTCTTTAGCTACAACCTCGAACTCTAATTTAAACTTGGATAAAACTAACATAAACTGTCCCTCATCTTTATAATTGTTAGTTTCAAAATCAAATTTTGAAGGGGTCATGGTAATTTTGTGTGCTCCCCATGTAAACGTATAAACATTATCGTTGTCTTTATAAGTAATATCAACATCATACTGCCATAGCCTACCCAACAACACATGACTAGCATCCATATCAACTACATCACAAATTACTTTATCATGATAATGTTTACCAATGGAATAAGAACACGACAGATTTTTGTTACCTTCACCGTTGGTCCCTTTTTAATCCATCCAATTATGTAAGGAAAATGATTCTTTTCTATAGGCAGCTTCATGTGATCCACCAACTTCTTGGTCATAAAGTTCTCATAACTTCTATTGTCAATAATTAAATTATAGACCTTTTAATTAACGGTACAATAGGATTGAAAAATGTTGTGACATTAGCTGGTGTCTATTTACTTTGGTGCATACATCAACCGCTGCACCACAAAGTCGACTCGCTCTCCATCTTCTTCTACGAATTATGTTCCTTCATAGAAATCATCTTCTCCAGCAGGTTTCTCTTCGTTTACCTCCTCAACAACATTATCGTTCTCAACATAGTTAATAGGTTGTTGATCTAGACAGCTATTAGAGTGATGCCCAGGTTTACCATAACAATAGCATTTGTCAAGTGTAGGCTTGGCACAGGGATTTGTATTCATAGTGGGTACTAGCTTCTTCAGAGGGCCTCTATTACTACTACCTCCTATATAACTCGGGCCTTGCAGTTTGATCGAAACAAGTTGAATAGAAGACTGAACTGCTGTTATTTGAGTGTCTTTTCCTTTATCAGTCGCTGCATAAGAGGATTCAAAAAAATTCTTGCGAAAGGGTACTACACTAGAACTTTCAGCTCTTCTTTCCCTTTCCAATAATTCTGCCTCACCATTATGTTATAAGCCTCATTAACCGTCCACAAAACCTGCAATCTAATTTTGTCACGGATTGAAGGCTTAAGTCCACTCAAATATCATAAATACCTCCTCAAATTTTTATTTGAATGCAATCACTCGTCAATGCATAAGTAACATAACATCAGAGATACAATAATATGAGCCCAACATTACATTAAACATGAGTATTTGAATTAATAGATCATCGGTGAATATCATTCACATTCCATTCATACTTTAGGCTATCACATCAATATGCTATTTGTCACTTTAGGTTGCTATCTCCATGGCTGGGATACTAATCTCTCATTGGTTAAAGTCTCTATTCATCTTAGCTTACTAACATCTAGATCTGTAACTTTTTATTCATTCCCAAAAATATACAAGATAAAACCCTATGAGTTTAATGAAAAGCTCGTGAGTAACATCGATTCCCTATCATAGGTTTTTTGGAAAAACCCCTTGTATAAACCTTTCATAAACTTTCATATCTTTCATGGATAGCATTTAAAAAAAGAAGCTGTACTGAAAGTTATTAGCATTCTTAAAACATAAACATATAACTTAGAGTTGCAAGACATTTACTTGAAATCATACATAAGCTTTATGCTAGATAGTTTTGCAATATAAACATCATCTTATAAATTTTGATATTATAAGAGCAGTAATCAAAATAATACATGCCACATCTATAAGCTTTGCCCCGTAGGACTGTTTGTTGTCACCATAGCGACCATATTATAATTTTGAGCCCATTAGTTACATAACCATCTGTAAAGACTTATGTGAAAGTCTACCAGCTTTTTACTCCCGATAGGGTTCCTATACATACCCGGCTTAACCCCCGATAGGGTTCTGATACATACCTGGCTTAACCCTTGGTAGGGTGTTCTTATGTTTGTAAGGCATGTAAATTTTTTTTTAAATATACTTGTAAAACATTCTTTAAGTTATCCATGCTATAAAACATTTAAAGAGATGCTACTTGAAAGCATGCAATTCAAACATTTATCACAGTATTTTGAAAACATTCATGCAATTGAAACATTTAACATATTAGTTTGTAACATTTTATAAAGCTGAAAAGAACTGCATGTAATGTCATAAAGCTATAAGGAACTGCATTTCATGAAAAATGTCTCCATTTCAAGGTTCAGGGCTACTCACTTGTGGTCTATAGTCCACAATCACTTGCTTACTTGACTTGCCTTGGCATTCGTCTTATTTCTATTTCCTTGATAGTGATCCTAAATCATGGATCAGAACATATGGGTACTATATCAGTACATATCTAAGCTTAATTATTTACTTACTTAATATTCTTAGTCTCCTTTGGACTTAATCTTACTGTTTAGGATTCCCTCATGGTCTTTAGTTAGGGTTCCAAACATTTTGTAGTTCATTGTGTGGCTTACTTTAGCCTTTAGGGGCATTTTTGTCATTTTTCTTTACAGTCTTATATCGTTCGGTACTTTATCTATCTTAACAGATTTCATTTTTGAGTCTAGAGGGTCTTTTAACTATAAGGTAGTCTCTCTTTTAGTTTCTAAGTTCATCCAATTGCTTATTTAAACTTTAAGGGTAGTTTGATAATTTTTATCGTTCATATCCCATGTCTTAGGCACTCAATTATTTCAAACGAAGCTCATTTTCAGATTCAGAGGCTCTCATATACGTTGGTATAGATTTTTCTTTACTTTTTATACTTTTTGATAGCTTTATTAAGCTTTAGAGACGTATTTGTCATTTTTTTATTTGTTTCAGTGTTCTTTTTTTTCCCAAACGGATATCACTGTTAGGTCTGAAATGTCAAAGATAATAAATTTAGGCTTTTTCGGATATTAATTAGCCTATCTGTGGCTTATATTAAGTCAATGGGAATTATTGTAATTTTACACTTTCATACGGGACGACATTTGGGTACCCGGGTGCTTAATTTGACCTCATTGTTAGGTTTAGAGCATAAAAAAATGTTAAATATGTTCATTTCTATATATTTTTCGGTCTGTTTAGTAGCCCGTATAACACTATGGGTAGTTTAGAAATTTCACATTTTTAGCTATCTATATATTCGATACCTCGTTTAACTAAACGGACCCTACTGTTAAGTTTGAAATGTCAAAAAATATTAAAATATGTACTTTAAAGTCATCGAGGTTCAATTGGTAGCTTAATTAATGCATTAGGACACAATTAAAATTATCCCAGTTTGTTCGTTCATATTTTTTAAGGTCTAATTTCTCAAATTAGACTCCATCATTGAGTCCGGAATGCCCAAAAACGTTGTGTTAGACTCTTCTAGCATTTTAATTGGCCTTTGCTTGGCCAATTTTTGCTTAAGGGCGTTTTAGTAAATTCTCCTAATTTAAAAATGATTTAAGATTAATTTTTAGGGTTAATCCATAATTAACTTAAAATTTTGGGGGTTAAAACGAGATTTATGACAAATTATAAAAAAAACCATCCGATCCAATCCAAAACCAAGTGAACCAGTCTAACTACGGCATGAACCAACCGATTCATCCAGTTCTCTGTGTTATTGTGACTTCATGCTGATGTCACCCCTATTTAATTGAAATAACACAGTTTTGATTACCCTTGGATTTGTTTTAACGCGGGTCAACCCAGACCTGTTTAACCAACTCGAACCTGATTTGGTCACTATTCATCTTCTTTTGCTTCGCGACCCTCACTGTTCACTCTAAAACTTTAAATATTTCTTCCATATTTTGTGCATTTTCAAGCCCAATTTCTCTCTGCTTTCAATCCCAATCATTTAATAACAGTTCAACAAGCATTTTGGCATTATTTTTGTTGATTGTAACGAGCTCAAAAGCTTGGTTGGGGTTTCATGGTTATGACTGGTTCAATTTGAGCTTGTTTCTCCACCAAACTTGATGAAGTTTGGCTTGTGATGATCCTAAGGACGTGAGGGTTAATAATCCATTCTAAAAATAAAGGTTGGTGCTTGGTTTGGAGGATTTGGTATTAAGGTCATGACATATAACTCGATTACAGAGGTTACCTTGAGCTTTGTGATTTCGGTTCAGTGGTTTTATAACCCTTGTAGGGTCTAGTTTCAATTCCAATCATCAAATCTCAATTCGGTTAAAGTTAGTTCAGACCTAGTTTCTTGGTGGTTGTTAATGGCAGTTTAGGGTTTTCGCATTGGTTTCTTCTCACTTTCACGTAAAATTAGTATAATATAACTTTAAAACATTACTTAAGATCAAAATAAGTGAGTTTGTTACCTATTTGGCACCTCACGATTTTTGCTCTCTCTCTAGAGCAAATTTTTCTCTCTCTTCTATTTCTTCTTCTTCTTCTTCTTTGCAACAGATCCCTTCTTTCTCTTTCACGTTCCTCTCTTTGTCAAAATTTTCTTAGGCCGTAATATACATGTGTATATATATATATATATTTGTGTGAATCGCCTCTCTCTCTTCACCTCATTTTTTTCCAACCAAAATTCTTCATTCTGGGCAGCAACTGCAAGAGGTGCAGCCTTGTCACGCCCCGAATTTTCACGAACCCGGGGGTGAGAGGAACAGAAAATAGAAAGGGATAATTAATTGTTAATTAAATAAATTTGATTAAACTTTGCTCGCGATTCCCTCGATCTTCCTCACAGCATTAAAATTAATGCTAGTTAACTAATATGATAAAAATGTTCAAGTATTGCCTAAACATCTCTCCCGATTAATATTTAAAATTTCTTGACTTGAATACTTGTCATTTAAAGAAAAATGTTTCGAAAGTTGCTTTAGTGTTTCATTCAAGTTGAAAGTTAAAATGGTTCAAGTTAGATGAGAAACCACCCTCAAAATAGTTTCATTTTTTTTTCCAAAAGAATTACCCTAAAGTGATGGCCCAAATGGACCCCGAGGATGCCTCATAAGATGGTACCACAAAATGCCCAAAATGGCTTGACATCATGGCCAAAGGTGACCCAAAATGGTAGCCAAACGTGGCCCAAAAAATGACCAAACTTGGCCCAAAATATTGTCTAAAAGGTGTCCCAAAAATAGTTCAAAAGGTGGCCAAAAAGTAGCTCAAAAGGTGGCCAAACAAGGACGGGACAACAGGTGGTGGCAAAGGGCGCGCGGGGCAACAGGACACTGGCAGGCGCGCGCGAGGGGGCACGGCAGGGGCGCGGGCGCGCGGGGTAGGGAGGCCGCGCGCGGCTGGGCGACAAGCTGGGCTGTGCAGTTTTTTTTTTCTGATTTTTTTCCCTCTGTTACTGTTCATAGCAGAGAGTAAATTTCTCCGTCCAGCAGCCCAAATTTCTCTGTTTGCTGCTCCAAAATTTCTTATTTTTCTGGATTTTTCCTAAGTCATTTAGACCCCCTTTTCACCCATGTTTCAACCCATTTTTCCTAAACTTTCCACCTCATTTACTACTCAATTTCAGCCTATTTTTTCCAGGTTTTAAACCCTCATTTTTTAGCCCCTCTTCTCCCCCATTTTAAGGGTATTTTACACATATGTTTAGTGTTCAAGTTTTTTTTTTTTCCTGAAAATTTGGGCATGACCTCCCCTATTTTTCCAAGTGTTTCCTCTACCTAATACTCACAAAATTCATATACTTAATAGTCAAGCAACCCACCCTCACTCGGTGGCCACAATAATCATAGTTCAATGTGCATCTATCAACTACTTCCAATACATCTATGTAATACACGTTTAATTAAAAACATCATACATTCCTTACAAAAATGGCTTTAGGCCACATGTTTACAAGTTATTCAAATAAGAAACAAAATAAAATGGGCTTATGCCCTTACATTCAAAACACGCCTCAAGGGCCAAATCTTTAATATCATCCCCTTCATCCCGCTCTCCAAGACTTTAACAAGTCTCAAGTGCTCGGGATCTCGTCTGAAAATAATGTCCCACGAATGGGTCAACTCAACCACTGGTATAATATAGCACTAAGACTGGAAACAAATTCGAGGGACGTGGCATGTGCAAGTGTACAGTTTAAAAGCTACATCCCGTTATCCTCAATGCTTATGTAATGTCAATATGCCTGACTCACACATGCAGCTCAATGCCACTCATGTCTCATAATACGGTTCTTCCCCGCTGGCATGAGTACCGCCACGTATGTCTCCTTTTCGGTACGTCCCCGATGGAAAGGAGTACCAACGGTCGAATTTTAGATTTTTCACCACAGGATCTACACCTTTATAATGTCCAGCACCTTGTGCTCAACTCACACCATGATCTCAAGGAATCACACCATGTCAAAATGCCATGCTTTCATTATACAAGTTCAATGTAGCAATGCATCAAACACATGGTATCCCTCATCCCAAATCATATAACTCATTTCATGAAAGTTAAATTTAAACTTCAAGGCATCACCCTCATAACATGTATACATCATAATTGAATATATCCATACATATGTAAAGCTCAAGTCTCACACTTTCAACAAATTCATAAGGGGCATAGAATTCTATTAAATATAAAAGCATCAAATCATTACATGGCCCAACTAAAAGGTGTGTCAATAATTACATGGGTTGACAATCTCATGGCACAATTCTATTTATCAAATACACACTAAACAAAACAAGAAATCACTCAAAATCAACAAGAATAAAAATACTCCTAAACTACTAATTCTAGGCTTTTCAAAGGAGCTACTTCCTAAGTAATCTCCTAACCTTAGATATACATTTACAGCAGTTCAAATACATGTAAAAACACAAAGGAACTTGAATCTATTGCTAGCTTAGCACTACATCATACCTAAAATTAGTTTTTCTTAAACTGTGGTGGCTGTGTTTGCTGGACTGCCAAACTATTTGGTGAGGATATAGTACTCATGGAGATGAACAACTTCTCAGAAGGAAGTTCGACCAAAATCCTACTCGAAATACGTGTTCCGAAAGCTTGAAAATATGAAATTATAGGATTTTTCTCTCTCTCTCTCTCTCTCTATATATATATATATATATATATATATATATATATATATGGACGAGAATTCTAGAAATTGCAGAATGTATATGTGTATATAATGGCCCCAAGTGTTCTATTTATAGTGGAGGACAAAGGGGCTAAGGACAAATGATCATTTTGCCCTTAATGAGCCCCGTAGCCCCGTTACTCTACAACTCATTCCTAAACGCTTCAATTTAAAATTTTGTTTTAATTAATGTTCATAAAAATATTTTAAATAAAAATTCTCAGAAGAAAATATTTTCGTTTGAGGTCGGGATCATCCCTTTCCACCTGTGCCACCCGGATGTCTTTTTTGTCCAATTTTGAAACGGTTTCCGTTTTAACTAAAATTTGGACAGTAGCTACCTTATAACATTCTAAGCACATTTTTCTTCTATGACACACTCCAAATATGCCTCTAAACATGTCCTACGACTAAATGATGCATGAAAATGCAAAACCGATAAAACCAACAAACAATGATATCCTACCAGCAAAAATGAAAAATTTGCCCTCATTTTTCGAATCTCTACAAGCCTCTTCCCTTCTCCTTCAAGCCATAGAAAGCAGCCCTTGTCTTTCCTTTCACCAATCACACACTTTTACTTCATACAGACACCTCATACACTAAACACACACACATGTACTGTAACACCCCAGTCCGATTAATAAGAAATAAGTTGTTAATCATTAATTAGTGACCCTTAGTAAGAAGATTAAGAAAATTTAATTGAAAAATAAATGATAATTCTAAAAATACCGAGACTTTAAATAACAAGGCTGATTCCAAGAAAGTAAATCCAAATAAATAAGGTTACGATTATTAAATCAAGACATGGACAACGGGTATTAAGCCGGGTAACAAGTGAAAAATAAAACAAAATATATGTTAATAATAATAATATGATAAAATAGTAAATAAATAAAATTAAAATATAATTGAAATTAAAATATGTTAAAAATACACATATGAGAAATACACACATTAAGTGTGTATTATATGGGCATGGCCAAAATGTATACATACATATACAAAAATGTATATATATGTATACTGACACTTGAATTTAGATAAATACCTATTAAATATTAAATAGTATATAAATGTGTGTGTGTGTATATATATATATATAATATATATATATATATAAAGAACTGAATGAATGATGAAGGAAGGTCGGCAGCCATGTGATGAGAGCCATGCATTTGTATAAGTGTTCTCTATGCAAACAGGGAGGCCAACAGGTGGCATTGTCACCGACCTCAAGGTCGGTTAAGAGAGTAAGTAAAAGGAAAGAAATGAAAGGGAAAGAAAAGAGAGATAGAACTGAAGCATAGAGAGAGAGAGAGATGGCTGCCATAGATGACAGTGAAGAGGAAGCTTCAGGAGTTAAGCTCGGGGCCAAGGTAACTACTCAATTTCCTCTTATTTGGTTTCAAAATAATTAGAAGCCAAGAAGCAGTAGAAAAATTAAAAGAAAAAAAAAATTCAAAATATCCCCTCTATAACCCACGACTAAATTTAGAAGAAATTCAATGGGAATTAAACTTGATTCTATGACTGAAATACAGTATAGGATTTTGCAACGATTCCAAAATAGTTGGAATCATAGCAAACGGCCCAAAAATGACTATGTTAGAACGTATTGTGCATGGCCAGAAAACTCATTTAGTGTCGGAAACTAGGTTCTTTGAGGCTTAAAATGGTCCCAAATAAATTCTGTGACCCTTAGGATCAATTTGGTGTGAAAATCTCTAAAAATCAACGTCAAAATCCGGAGAAAAATGAAGGAATAACTTGTAGTTTTCGGCACCGGTGGAGTTGCTAGAGCAGCGACTGGAAAAATGTGAGAGATGATGAACAGTAGCAGACTCGGGTCAAGCTCGGTTCGAGCTTTGGAGCGGGTCTACCCGGTTTGATCCTGTAACTTATAGATTAATGTGTCATCGTTTTGTTAAAGAAAAGAGAGAAGAAAATCAAAACTGAGGCCAGTGGGGTTTGACCCACTGACCTGCGCTGTGAGCGAATTTAATAGCCCAGTCAATAGCCACCTTGCCACCTATTTACTTGTGTAAAAAAATTCATTTCAATATAAATATAATACATCTAAAAAGAATAATGTAAGTAAATCAAGGTAATTTCATAAATAGTCCCGATGTCCAAATTAGTTAAACGAATAGTCGATTTTTATTATCTTGGTCATTCTGAATTCAATGGTGACATCAAAATTTTGAGATGGGGTCCCAAAAAATAAAAGACACGTACAGGTGCAAAATGACCGTTTTACCCTTTTTAGTACCGAAGTCCAAATTAAAATCTGCAAAAGCCTAAACCAACTTTCTTCAACATTTCGAACTCAATGGTAGAGTCTGTTTTACCAAAGAAGATACTTAAAAATATTAATGTATGAGATTGACAAATTCTAGAAATTAATACGCCTAAGACTTAAAGAAGCTACCTAGAAAATGTAACTAAATTAGAAAGAGATTTAATGATAATTAAATCATAGTGATATTATGAAATATAACTAGACTTTAAAATGTGATTTTAGGAACCTTCAACTAAAGGAAGAATTTTTGGAGTTAAGCTTTTAGAATTCAAGCGAGTGTTTCATACCATATTAAGGTAGAGATTTCCATTATAGATATAAATATTGAACTCTTTTATGATGTATCGACATATGATATCATTTTTTCTTATAGCTTTTGTTTAACAGCTATACTGTATACATTGACAACTATATTGTCTTCTTTGACTTAAGAAAATGTGTTTATAAGATACTCAAATGTTATATGATTTTCTTATAAATATTTGAATTGTTTTAACTGAACACCAATTAAGGAACTTCGATTTGAGTAATTGAACTGCTATTGATGATTATTGATTTGGATACGATTTTGATGCTTTGGATAGAACACTCTTCTATGATTGGTCACTATTGAATAGATTGTGACTCATCGAACCCTTCCCAGAGGGTATATTGTGGTGAGTCGGTGTGATACGGTATATCGAATTATTCTATCGATCTCAGTCAGCGAGCTTCTAATTTGCTAGCCATAGAAGTGGAATATATGATTTTGAATATGAATATTGAATATGAACCATGATTGAATATGATTTATTGAACAATGATTTTGAGTTATCGAACTATGATCTATCGAATTATGTTATTGAACTATGATTCATCGAACTATATTATTGAACTATGATTCATCGAACTTGTTATCGAACTATGATTTTGATTTATCAAACTATGTTATTGAATATCGATTTACAATTGTCATTGAATTGGGATTTATTGGAAGTGAATTTGATACCATTATCTTATATGCTATAATTAAGATAACATATAATATTTGATCATTGACATTTCAGTATTAAATTATATAGTAGTTTTGAAACCCTTGGTATGTTATGGAATACTCACGAGCTGTTGAGCTCATACGGATATTTATCCAATATATTTCAGGTAACGATATCGGCAAAGAAATAGCAGGTTCAATCAGGATAGTCAGAAACTTATAAAGCTATGAACCTTTTTTGTATTAGGATTTTGCTAGTCATGATGTAGTTGCTTTTGGAAATTTTGGACTGTATATCGAATATGGCATCAGTAGACTTTGGAAAAAAATTACATCATGTACTTTTGTAGTTACTATGAAATGTATATATAGATGACTAATGTTGATTTGTGTATTGATGCTTTCGCAATAGAATAAGAATTTTTATTCCGCTACATTTGATTAATGGAAATGAGGGAAACATTGTGATCATTGAAAAAGGCCTCGGTGGTCGATCATGAACCCTTGATCCACATAGGCAAGATTTAGGGTCATGACATGTACTTCTGTGTATATATATCCTTATTCATTTGTATATATGTGTACGTGGCACTATGTATGTTGTGCTCGCGATGTGTCGGTTATGAGTATTTTATGCATTTTCTTTATTAGATAGTCATTATATTTTTGATGTATTTTTTCCACCTTGGGTTAGTGATATATTGATCACATCACAAATTAGTGTTACTAACCTCGATTAAGTTAGGTTGATCCTTAGGTTAAGTTTGGTTGACCCTACTTTTGGTGATGGCCTAACTAAGGTTACGACCCACTGTTGGGTTGGGTTAGCCCTTAACCCTAATTTAGGCTATGTGGCTGCTTAGTGTCCAAAAAGTTTTAAATATTGTTTTACTTATGTAATTCTTGACACATTACGCCAAACTACCTATTTTACTGGAGGTGGGTGTTACATTTTTAGTTAAATCGTACTTCTCATTTCATCCAAATGAGCACTAAGCTTGCTTAACTATAGGAATAGAATAGAAACATAGTTTAATCTTTGTACATGTCCGTACTAAAATGTCCTTTAATGGTATATTAAGATGATTCAAACATGTAATTAAGTAGCACACATCACATCAAAGTTGTCCAAACATCACGTCAATTTGATGTTTAGACAAATTCAGCTTATGGAAAATTGATTTCAAAATAATTAGTTATGAAAAAATGAATTTGAAAGAATCAATTTGATATTTGGATTAATATTTTTTAAAATTGATTCAAATGTAAGAGGTGATAATTAAGTATTTGATAAAATAATTTGCATTTTGAAAAACGGTTGTCATATTTCATATTCAGACCCAACCTTATTGTGTATTGCATTTTGAAGTATGTAGTCTGCCACTCTTCAAAGTATTTGCTAATTACCATTCAATTAGGTAGTATTTTCATTACATTTAATAACAAATAAGGAAATAACTTGATATATCACAATCTTTTAACCTAAGAAATGCTAAAAGAAAATGTCAAACTCTACCATTATTTAAACTTCACATTTTAATTAAACTTGGGTGTAACACAAGACAAAACTAGAGAGTAAAGAATACTTATACAATTAACTTCTGACAACAAACATCCAAAAGTGAGATTTTCACAACGTGGTCAGTGTCTATGTTCCGAACTTATTCATAAAATTTGAACTTAAAGAAAAAGAACAAACATAGTGAATCTGATAATAGTTGAAAAGAGTGGTAACCGAGCATATCTAAACATGCAGTACATTATTAACTCAAAATTCAGGTGAGAAGACATTAAAGAATAACTCCTACTATTTGCTAAAGAATTAAAATAATTAAAGATAATATGTAGTTAATTCATTGTATAAACTTGAAACTAATATTCTATACGTAAAAACAACACATTACTCTTAACAAACTTAAACAATATTTCAAAAATCATATTAGTTGCCGTAAGTTTTTTTTTTCCAAATTTACCATAGAAATTTTCAACAAGAAGAAAAATAAAAGAATCGTACTTCACATATTTTTGGAAGGCGAGTGAGAGAGAGAGAGAGAGAGAGAGAGAGAGAAAATACGGCAGCGTTGATAATCTCGCAGTGTTGTTTAAGATGGGTTGGAGAGAGAAATCGACGAGTGAGAGAGAGAGAGAGTTACTGTCATCGCCGGAAAGTGAAGTCGGTAGTCGTTGCTGGAAGGTCATCTTTGCCGTCATTGGAAAGCCATCGCCGTCAATGAACTGTGTGTGTGTGAGAGAGAGAGAGAGAGAGAGAGAGAGAGAGAGAGAGAGAGAGAGAATTGGGTAGCCATAGAAAGAGGTCTAGGTCGTGATTTGGGAAAAAAATATGAGTCTTATTAGCGACGCACACCAAATATAGCTAATAAGTCCATGAGTGTCACCAAAAGTAGCTAAAAATGTCATTTTAATTATCACATTACTTTTAGCAACGAACACATGCGTCGCTAATAATTGTTTTGGCATCGCTAAAAGATGCACGTCATTTTTTCACAAAGTCTACTTTTTCATCACTTCTAACGACACACCTTATATTCATCGCTAATATTAACTTAGCGATGCTTTGATGGGCGTCGCTAAAAATATAAATTTTTGTAGTGACACTATATATGGTATAATATATATATATATATATATATAGAGAGAGAGAGAGAGAGAGAGAAAGGATTTTTATAATATAATATAGATAATAAAAAAATATTTATAATTTTATAGAATATTTAATATTCATATAAGAGATATTTGTAAAAAAAATTATTCATTAAATTTTATAACATTCAACAAACAATCACCAATACTATCTAATAAATAATTTTTACCAAACACTCATAAGTTATTCTCATCCAAACACCCATAATTTATTCAGAAGAAGTCAATTTATAGAATCTATTATTCATAATATATTCTCTATAAGCTAAAACTCTCACAAACTAACTCTAAGAATATTGTCCCAATGTAACTTACGTAACACTCTTCTTTGGATTTAATGCTTCCCCATATTATAATATGAACATGATTTTTTCAATTATTCAAATTTTTGGGATTTTTTTACCAAACCCATGTGGTTTTGGTTTGATTTAACTCGACTTATGCACTTTTTGACTATTTTCCAAATTTATGTAGTTTTTAAAATCGTATTTTAAAGATCTGATTTCAATGTTAATTTTGTAACAAAATCGCATCTTCAAGATGCGATTTTGAAATCACATTCTCAACATGCAATTTTAATTAGAGTAGTTATATAATTAGTAATTAATTAGTTTGGTTTTTGAACACTTGAAATCACGTCTTGATAATGCGATTTGGAAATCACATCTTGATAATGCAATTTTCAAATAGTATCTTGATAATGCCATACATCCTCAGCCACCACCACCATATGCAGACTTTTCAACTAGTCCACTAAGCTGCAGGTATCATTGTTTCTCTCATCTTTGTTTCTATTATATTATTGTTATATTTTTGACATTTGAATGTTTGTTTGGAATAGATGGGATGCTAGAGTCTCGTAGAGGGCCACCCCCTCCCATGTCCTATGACATTACAAAGACCAACTAGACTAGATGAGGGAAGACCAACTATATATGGTATGGTAATTAACTATCCTCATTCATTAACATAAAATTCAACTAACCACCTACATTTTATTGTGTAGATGATCTAAGAGCCGTATACCACGAATGTCCGCGTTGAGTTGTCAGACTATTGCCTTGGGGGGTCACGATATTTGTCTTGCTCGGATGTTACTCGTCTATTTCTCAATGGTTGAATGGCATTTACTTAATCGTGTCTTGCGATAGTTCGATCTGCTACAGCGGATCCCGTTTATTTTTTATACCAATCAGAAACTACATTCGATTGATAGACGTGAAAGGCTTGGGTACGACTGGGCAGACTATCACAACAACTACATTGACATGTGGGTACACCGTCGCAAGCACCTCATCACCAGGGATCCTGGTACTGGTCAAATAGTTGATAATGACCCTTACTTGCTCTAGTACAAGCGCATTACTCACACACTCAATTGGGTTCCAACCAGTAACCATCATTCGCGAGTTACTAGTGCGATATCATTTTTTTAGATTTAGTATATTAAATTAGTATAAACTTCTCTTTGACCAATAATGTTTTAAATTTGTCCCCAAAAGCATACTACTACGACTTTAATATTGCAATCCTAAGTACAGGATGTCGCAAAGTAATAATACTCGGTAAGTCCGAGATTGAATCATAGGGAACTTAAGACAATTGACAAAAATAAAAATTTAATAAAATCAAATATGTTTGCTTGGAGAAAATGGTTGTTTGATTGCTAAAACAAATGAAATAACTAAAAATAATATAGAAGAGTATTAAGGCATCAGAGATCCATAACAATAAACTTATGATAATTATATGTGATTCTCTTTTTTATACTCAATTGAAATTCACACAAATGGTGACCCCAATCGGAAAATGGTGTTGTGATTATGAAAATACTATTATGTTTGGTTAATTCAAAACATGGCAACACTAGTTATTTGATTCGCAGGGAATTCTAAGTATTTATCATGCCCCGAGTCTACGATAAATCAAAGAATTATACAAAACAAAGAAACTTTACTAACACTTGAATTAAACTAAAAAAATATTGACTCTTGCATTAAGAGCATTGGCGAATCACACAAAAAAATCATATGATTGTTGTTGCTTCACTCCTAGTCTTAGCCAGAGTTTTAGAAACTTATTACAAACTTAAAATCAAAAGAAAATACAATAAATGAATTGAACATGATGAAGAATCTCTCTATGTTCCGTGAATATTACTATATGATGAGAGGTCCTCTTCTTCACTTTTTGTTCATAGCCCTCTCTCATCTCCCCTTTGTCAAGATTTATATAAGTCTCTTAGAAAATATGATTCTGGAGATCCATTAGGTATAGGAGACATTCAGCTAGATTTTCGCAAGATTTTTAGGCTTTTATTTGGAGCCTAATTGACTATAGTAAATGTCTGAAATTGAAAAACTCTATTTTATAAAGAATTGTATTCCTTTATGTTAGCTTTCCAACCCAAGTTGTTTCATTCCAAATCGAATTCACATCTAAAAGATATGGTCAAAATACCGCGCAGTGGTCAAATCACATGCAAGTATGCTAGGCACTACAGCTCCAACAACTTTAAGACCATATTTGAGCCTTCAAACATTTGAATTAGACTTTTTCCACGATACACAAATTTGTTGAAATCTGAATTATTTTTCCAACACCACAAAAATCAACTCAATCCAATAGCCGCGTTGAAAGATATGATTTTTTTACTTTAGCTGATAAAAAATGATCTTAGATTCACTCCGAATTATTTTTCATGGTTCTAATGAGTCCAAATATTATCTTTTAACACAAAATCATCACTGGTCTATAAAAGACTACAAATGCATCAATTAGATTAAATTTAATATATTTTTTTAATTAAAAATGTAAATTAAGGGGGAATATAGATGGTTATTTAGTGATTATCACATACTATGAGACAGATATACCAACTTTCACTCCACACAAAGAAGAATGCTCTAAAGGCTTCATCCCTTGGTGAGTTTATGTTTATAAATGCCATACGACATATTAGAGGGATGTCATCTACTTGTTTGGAGGTTGTTTATGAGGACAAGCGTTTATATGACCACCAACTAGAGCTAGAGCTAGATCTAGAGCTAGAGCCTAGAACCGATCCCTAGCCTTAGCTATGGAGATGGTGACAAGAGTTTATACCTCCCCGACCAGCCTTACTACATGACACAGAGGCCTCCACATCATCTTCACAGGAATTTGAGTCGTCTATGCATATTATGCCTTTACATCAGGCTTCTTCTTTGTTGAGATTTTTAATATCACCGTATGTCTCTCTTGTTCATTGGGGGCATGATGTTGTAAATGAAGACCTTATGTAGGGAGTGACATAGGTGGATCCACAACTAATAACACAATTGGAGCTGAAACCCATGACATAGATGGTGTCACAGACAGTGACACAGGTGGGGGCACCACCACTACGACTTTATATGAGGGGGTAGAGGTTAAGGTTGCCAGTCGATGTTAGTTTGTTGCAAGTTACACAGGACACACAACAACCGATCCCAAACCAGTAAAGATGACGAGTGTGGAATAGGAGAATGCCATCTTGTGGCACTTAATTTCATTTTTTCAATGTACAAGGGGATGTGGGTGACTCACATGTATTAGCTTTTTTTAGTATCTGTAAGTCAAACTTATATGTATGAATCAAATTTTATTACATATAATGCATTCACATATTTCTTCACAACTTTATTTTATGGGTACTTTGATAACTAATGCGATTAAAGTAACGTAAGTCCCTCAATTACTTGATTTATAGTGTTTGGGGGGAAAAAATTTCAAAAAAGTGCGGAAATAACGCCAGACCCCGACCTAACACACCTTGACGTGTAAATACAATTAGATGAAGTGATCGCACGAGAAAACATGAGCCCAGAGGGGTACTTTGGTAACTAACGTGACCGTAGTAACTTAAGTCTTTCAATTACTTGATTTATAGGATTTGAAAGTAAAAATGTAAAAAAAAAAAATGTGGAAACCATGCCAGACTAGGACCTACCACACATTCACGTGTAAATACATTTGCGTGAAGTTATTGCATGAAAAAACATTGATATTTTTTTTTTTAATGAAAATATGAAGTGTTAGCAGTGGAGTGGGTTGTTGATCAAGATGCAAATTTAAAATCGTATTTTCAAGATGCAACTTTAAAATCCTATGTTGAAGATGTGATTTCAAATCGTAAGTCTTAACAACTAATTAACTCGTAATTCTTCATCAAAACTACAGGTTGAGAATGCGATTTCAGAATCACATCTTGAAGATGCAATTTTGTTGCAAAATTAATAATGAAATCATATCTTTAAAATGCGATTTAAAAAATTACATGAATTTAAAAAATAATTAAAAAAGTGCATGAATCAGATTAAATCAAATCAAAATCACATGAGTTTGGTAAAAAATTCTAAATTTTTGAGTTGCCACTTTCCCTATTTATGTGTATTATTGGTCTTGGGTAATTATTATTTTGCAATCTCCCTAATAGAACCCTTGTGGTACCGACGCCCAATCAAGGTTTTCACTCGGCTTAGACAACGACTAGCCAGCACCCCAAATGCAAATATTTTGTGTAGTTATAAAACCCTTGTGGTACCGAAGTGTGTAGAAGCTATGGTCGCCTGTTGTTCCAGAATCATCACCAAAACCCTCTTCAAGCCTACAGCACTAGGCCTAGCACGGACGCTCTATACCTCCGGTTCAACCCTTCAAGTTCGTTCAATGGCGGACTCTGCATCGTCTCAATTCAAGAAGATTCAGATTCAGAGAGACGACACTGTGAGTTTTGCTCCGTCAGTGTTTTCTGTGTTGTCGTTTCATTCATTTTCTTCCTTTATGAATCTTATTATTTTTTCCTTTGAGAGTTCGTTCAGTGAACTTGAGTCTTTGATTTTTAATGTTGGATTGGAATTGAATTTGTTCCGAGTGTTGCAACTATTTTGCTTCTGATGAGAGAATGAGAGGTAGAGAGTTTGTGGGTTACTGGGTTTTAGATTTAGAATTATTGCCTTATGCTCTAATGAAATTGATCAAATTGCCTTACGTAGTTACACCTAGAATAGGCCCTATCATAAAGGAAAAAAGATGATTCAAATTAAGCTGTCACCGAGCTGATCAATTAACAGGATCCAAAATTAATTGCAGAAATAAATAATAGTAATCATAATTTGAACTATTTGTGACTTTGTATACAAATCTTTAGTGGTATAAAACTAAGTTTCCATGTAACTTATCGAGTTAAATTGGACCTGTAACAAATTAAGCAGGCAGTTGGATTAATTTTCCACATGTTACTCTGTAACCTCATCCTTTCTACTCTAGTTGATAAATTGACCAGTTTCCTCGGCATATTATGTCACGGTTGTCACCATTGATAGCAGTTTTAGAAGTATTTATTTGTCTTTTTAAGAAAAAGGCTTTTTGATTACAGAGTCAGATAAGCATTTTTCTTTTTAAGTCCAATCCAGTAATTATATTAAACGGGAGGGGTGGCATTAGTGGTTCAATCCTTATCGCAACTGATCAAAAAATTAATTTTCATTATGATTTTATGTTTTTGCCTTCTGTTTTTTTTTCTTCTTTTTTTTTTTTTTTTGAAAAAACGAACTAGACATTTGATGCATATGTGGTGGGCCAAGAAAATGCTCCTGGGATCGTTGTGCTTCAAGAGTGGTGGGGTGTGGATTTTGAGATCAAGAACCATGCACTGAAGATTTCTCAATTTGATACTGGCTATAAAGCACTAATTCCTGAGTGAGTTATCTTTTTTTGGCTACTCATTAGTTTGCAGACTCTGAAGTTGGAGCATGGATTTTGGGCTGCTTTTAGTGGTTAATGATTTTCTATTGTTACTTCAGCTTATATCGGGGAAAAGTTGGTTTAGATGTTGCAGAAGCACAACATTTGATGGATGGTCTTGATTGGCAAGGTGCTGTAAAGGATATTCATGCTTCAGTTAACTGGCTGAAGGCAAATGGTTCACAGAAGGTATGATGTTTTTAACTTTTGTTCCCTTATTAAGGATGAAATAATTTAATCCACAACTTATGGCAGCAGACAGAATGAAATGGAAAAATATAATTCCTATAGTCGGTCCCAATAGTTGGGACAAAGCTTTATTGAGTTGGATTAAATCCTTGCTTTATCAAAGTAGTTCTGTTGGTTTAATTATCATTAAAAATAATTCTACCAGTTACCAAAAAAATGTAATTATGTACTGATGTTGATCATGACTCCTGGGATTCTCTAAGTAGCAAGTTTCAATTAACTTATGGTTACACTGACTGAGTCAAATTTGTTAGATTTCAGCAATTAGTTTGTTAAAGTGTGTGGTCTCAAAAGAAGTTCTTTTGTTATGTACTTATTTTCAACACATCATTGAGGTACAGCCTTCGGTGGTTAAATACCCAATGGAGGCACATGCCTCATGCAGTGGCACTTAGCTACTTCTTAAATATACGCCTCCTACATCAACCTGTGAAAGGTGGCTCTTATCAAACATGGAACTTATATTTAATTCATTTTGGCTTTGTAGCTCAATAAGCATTTAATCTATTATTATTCAACATATTACAAATTTGGTATCCTTCAACTTGTACCTTTATTTGACATTAAGAATTGGCTCAATGAACTTAAAAAGAAGTTAGTGGCTTATATAAAAATTAATAGACTTCATTGTAATTGATTGGTTCTATCCCAAAATTATGGGGAATTATTTTTGAACCCAATTACTTTGTGGCTTTTATAGGAATATAACTCCTTTATATATATATATATTGTCAAACTTGTGTCTTTCATGGAAGAAGTTTGAAAATCATTTTACACCAAAGAAAAAAAAAAGAATTCACTTTGCATCAAACATAAAACAATTTTGGGAAAGATCGACATAGAAATGGAGTAGGGATAGTAGTAGATAAAGAATTCAAAGAAGAAGTTGTAACGGTGATTAGAAAAGGAGATATGATGATATTCATAAAACTTGTATTAGGAGATAATATAATTAGTGCTTATGCACCTCAAATAGGATTAGACACACACATTAAAGCACAATTTTGGAAAGATATGGAAGAAAAGCATACTTGTAAGTGCAAAGATATTTGTGGGAGGTGACTTTAATGAGCATGTAAGGAAATGATTGTAAAGGATATGAGATGGTATATGGGAGTTACGGGCTTGGGAATAGGAATGATGGTGGGAAGATAATACTGGATTTCACAATTGCATATGATTTATGATTACAAATACATATTTTAAAAAGAGAGATGAATATTTAATCACCTTTAAAAGTGGAGCAAATAAATGTCAAATAGACTTTTTTCTAACTAGAAGAATTAGATTGACCATTATGCAAAGACTGTAAAATTATTCATGGGGAAAACTTAACCTCACAACATAGGTTGATGGTTATAGACATATATATTAAAAGACACATACAAAATATTAAAGATATTAATAAAATCAAGAATTAGATAGTGAAATTTAAAAAAAGAGAAAGTAGAGCAATTTAAAAATAAGATGTTGAAAGAAATACCATGGAACCTAAATGATGAAACTAATGTAATGTGGAATGAAATGACAACATGCATTAAAAGAATAGCAAAAGAAGCTGTTGGGGAATCAAAAAGAATATGACCACCATGTTAAAAAATTTGGTGGTGGAGTGAAGAAGTCCAAAAGGTAGTAAAGATAAAAAAGGAATATTTTAAAACTTGACAAAAAATTGGAAATAAAGCAAGTTGGGAAGCGTATAAAAATTCAAGGAAGGAAGTAAAAAAAGTTGTAGGAGAGGCAAAAGATAAGGCATATGATGATTTTTATACCAAATTATGAACAAAAGATTGAGAGAAGAACATGTACAAACTTGCAAAGATAAGAGATAAGAAAATCAAAGATTTCAATAATATTAAATGCATAAAAAGTGAGGACTCAAGAGTCTTGATGAATGATGTTAAAATTAAAGATAGATGGAAAAATTATTTTGAAAAGCTATTAAATGAAAATCATATAGAAAAATTAAGTATAGAGAACTCTTTAAGTCATAGAGAAAATATATTTTTCTATAGGATTAGAACATCTGAGGTCAAAAACTCTTTGAGAAAGATGAAAACTGGGAAGGCTTTACGACTAAATGGTATTCATATTGAGGTTTGGAGGTATTTAAGATAGGTAGACGTGTCCTATTTAATAAGATTATAATAACTAAGAAAATGCCCTGATGAGTGAAGGAAAAATATTTTAGTAACTATATATAAAAATAAAGGGGTTATCCAAAACTATACAAATTATCGTGGCATTAAATTAATGAGTTATGTGAAACTTTGGGAGAGAGTGATCGAACACCGATTAAAACTTGAGACAACTATATCAGAGAATCAATTTGGATTTATGCCACGAAGATCAACAATGGAAGCTATTTACTTATTAAGAAGAATTATGGAGAGGTATAAAGAAAAGAGGAAAGATCATCCCATGGTATTCATCGATTTAGAGAGAACTTATGATAAGGTCCCTCCAGATCTAATATAGTGGGTTTTAGAACCGAAAGAAGTTACAAAACAATATATCGAAACAATAAAAGACATGTATGATGGGACGGTCACTATGGTGAGGACAACTGTTGGAGAAATAAGTGAATTTTCGATCATAGTAGGCGTACATCAGTGGTCAGCATTAAGCCCGTTCCTTCTTGCTTTAGTAATGGATGAGCTAACTAGGCATATACAGGATGACGTTCCATAGTGTATGCTTTTGCCTGATGATATTGTCTTAATTGATGAAACCAAAAGAGGAATAAATGATAAATTAGAGATTTGGTGAGCAACTTTAGAATTAAAAGGATTCAAGATAAGTAGGACAAAAACTGAATATATTGAGTGTAATTTTAGTAAAGCTAGTCATACAAATGAGGATGTAGTAAAAATTGAAAATCAAGAATTAATAAAAAGTGAAAAATCTTGTTATCTAGATTCATTTGTTCATCAAGAGAGAGAAATTAGAGATGATGTTACTTATATAATTAAAGGAGCATGGGTTCAATGGAAAAGTGCGTGTAGGGTATTATGTGATCAGCATATACCTTTAAAATTTAAAGGTAAATTTTATAGAACGGCTATTAGGTTAGCCATGTTATATGGAACAAAATGATG
This sequence comes from Nyssa sinensis, assembly GCA_008638375.1. Lineage (NCBI taxonomy): Eukaryota > Viridiplantae > Streptophyta > Magnoliopsida > Cornales > Nyssaceae > Nyssa > Nyssa sinensis. The sequence goes on from VIRR01000431.1 coordinate 173,366, forward strand.
GGCAATTAAGAAACATGTTAATAAGATGAGTGTGGCCGAAATGAGAATGTTAAGATGGATGTAGGGTAAGATAAGAAATGATAGAATTAGGAACGAACATATTCGAGAGATGGTAGGAGTAGCATTTATAAGAGATAAAATGAGAGAACATTGACTAAGATAGTATGGTCATATAAAACGAACACCAATAAATGCACCAATAAGGAATCGTGACAGGGTTAATATTGAGGGTTATGTTAAGTGAGGATGGCCAAAATTAACTTGAGTAGAAATGGTTAAAAAAGATATAGTAATGGGTGGTTTAACAGTAAGATTGACATTAAATAGATAAGAATGGTGAGATAGAATTCATGTAGCCGACCCCAAATAATTGGGATAAATCTTTATTGAGTTAACTTCAGTTATATTAAATTTTTGTAACTCATGAAACTAAATTTTACATCTTTAGATTTGGAACTCCTCAGAGAAATAAAATGCTTAGTGGTGCCTCTTCACTTTTTCATGTCACCATTTGTGGAACATGACCGGCTGAAATATCCTAGAAATTGAATAAAGTGAACTAAATCCTATCAAAAATTACACTGTGCCTTGGTTTGTGATTGATTTTTTTTTTTTCTTTGTTATGATATCATTGCGAGCTTGCATTTTACCAAATGGCTACAGCAACATATAAGTAGAAAGTTGCAGGATATTTTTATGAATTTTATCTACTACAATGAGATGCTTCATCAAGTACCTTAGCAACTGGTTCCTTGTACTACTGAATTGCTCTTATTTTACATTACTGAAGTATTTAGTGTTTCAAAAGAAAAGTGAATTCATTGATTAAAGGAATTTGTGGATGTGTTGCAATAGGTTGGCGTAACAGGATTCTGCATGGGTGGTGCTCTCTCTATTGCAAGTTCTGTTTTAATCCCTGAGGTTGATGCTGTTGTAGCCTTCTATGGAGTTCCTTCCTCTGAACTTGCGGATCCTGCCCATGCTAAGGCTCCCGTGCAGTCTCATTTTGGGGAGCTTGATAATTTTGTTGGATTTTCAGATGTGACGGTAGGATCAATTGATTCTTGTTGGGGTTTCAGTACCACTACCATGTTAACTTTCTTCATGTGTTTTATATTTCCTTTTTTCCTTGGTCTTGGCTCTCATTATTAAAATCTGTCCACAAATTAGCTTTTATTCTTGATGTTCAGTTGTGAACCAAATACACAAATTCCCAGACAAATGATAAAAGCTAGTTGCAAGAAATGGGTGGAAATCTAGATGGGGAAGCTATGAATGCAGTCTCTAGGTTTGAATGGTTAGAATTATGGTTGTTAGTATCTTAGAATATGCGATACGTATATAACGATACGTTTTGATACGGGCATACAACAATATGTATCTTGTAGTTGGATCTTTTTGCACCGTATCACATGATACACGAAACGTATCATACGGTATGTTTCGATATGTACGACAAATACTATACCCACAATTAGGTTAAATGACATCGTTTTGGCCTTTTTTTGTTGTTGTTTTGTTATATACTTGGAAACGATCTCATTTTTCTTTTGTTTGATTTTATATTGTCTCTTTGAAATGCCTAGAGATGTTTTCCTGAACAAAAAAGAAGGAAAGTAAATATTTTTAGAAGATGAGAATGAGGATGAGGAGTGAGAAAATATAAGAAATTGAAGAAGAAAAAAAAAAAAGTGAAGCATCTGATGATGAAGAAGATGATATCAATGTCATTAAAATTGGAGAGTGAGATAAAAATGGGATGAATTATAAAAATGAATTATTTTGAATTTTGTCTTGAAATCTTGGTATTGATGGACTATGTTAGAAAGTTGGATAATTAAATTTTGGCTTGAAATTTGTAGTATTTATAAGTCTTGAAACTTCTATTGTATGGAATTAAAGTTGATTTTTTTGTTTGTTTGTTTTGATAAATGAGTTGAAATGTTATTTATATCATTTTAAACACGGTATCTATATAACATTATATATTTTTATTGATATATTTAAAATTTTTTGCATATCTTACGATATATACAGTACGATACATGATTCATTATTTTTGAAAAATAATGTGATATGATACACGTTTTGACAATTATAGCCAAATCATAGAATTTCTTGTTTGCTTAAAATAAAAAGTAATAGAGAAAGCGAATGCGTTTTTTGGGGCTAGAATGTTGAGCTTCTTTCCTTTAAAAAAATAAAGAGAAAAAGAAAAAGAGATTTTTTTTTGTCAGTTTCTCATAATTGTCCTAACTTACTGTGTTGAACGAGGATTAATTTGTGTTAAATGTGTTCTTAAAGTTTTGACACCATTCCTCATCAGCTTTGTCTTTAGGTTTCTTTGTCATGCTATTTGTCTTTTGCAATTTTTTTTGATTTGTTTTGTTTTTTGTTTTTTTTTTAACTCATATTTTCTGGCCCATTTATGTAATTGTAGCTATGGGTTGGCTTAACTAGCCACTGATGCATATTTCTTAATGTAATAGCATTTCAAGAGATAGGAAGTTTGATGTTGCTTTCTAGTCTCAATTTTTCCTGCTTTTGGTTTTTGTGATTTTCTTACATAAGATTAGTTTTCTGGGATGGGCTTTTACTGTGATCAAACACACACTAATGTGGTACCAAACTGAGCTCGAACTGAGCTCTAGTGGTGTTTTTTTGAAAAAAAATGGAATTGAAGAGATAAAGGAGACTTAATTTATCATTTTGCAACAATAAGGTCTACAAGGAAAGAGTAGAGTAAGATGGGAATAAGATGGAATAACAGGGCGGTATTGTGGAGTCTCACCAACTGCAATGTGAAGGTTTTGTGTGTCACACCATAGTTTAGAATCACCTTTACAAAGTTGTAAAGAAATGCCTTGAAAGTAAGGCTGCAAATGAGCTGAGTTGAGCTCATTATTCAGCTATTGACACTTGATTCGGCTGAATTTACGCATGGTCAAGCTTTGGTTGAGCTTGAGACAAGCCAGGAAATCAACGTTCAAGCTTTAGCTGTCTTACTTTGATCGGGATGAACTAAAATGTTGAATTTAATCACTCGAAAGTCAAATCTTTTCAAGGTGAAAAAGTGATTGGCTTGAGAACATTGGTGTTAGCTTATAAGTCAAGATCAGGTTTTACAGGGTAGTAATTTGTCATAATTTATATTCTTCTGTGATGCCTATGACACTGGCATATTAGGGGTAACAAGTAGCCTTATGAGTGGGGTAAGATTACAAGCTTACCATCACAATCTGTGCAGGAATCAACTGAACTAATCTTGGGTCTGCTCATGCTTACGCTTAGCTCATCTGACAACACACTTTAAAAAAGGCTTGACCTCGGTTCAATTATTACTTAAATGAGCTGATAGGCAGAGTTGGGGTTGCTAATGAACAAGTTGGTTCAGTTGTATCCTACTAGCAAAGAAAATTTTGAATTGCAACATATCATATTAGCTAACAAGCAATCTTTGGATACCGTGGGAACGATTTTTGATAAGTAGATACCGAGGGAATGTTCTCATTAGTATCAAGTAGTTACAAAGTGAGCCATAAAAATGAAGCACCTGTAGGAAAAATGACTTGGGTTAGTTTCATTTGTATATCACATGCTTTTTATAAAAACACAAAACTGAGAGACCAAGAATGGGTATCTCATTATCAGGAGTTCTTAGGAATGGAATCAAGTGTCAGTAATTTTTTTTTCCTTTTAACAGGTATAAAATATGCTGGTTACCTGTTTTGTGAGCCTTCCAGTTTATGGGGTTTCAACCAAATTGATCTATCAACCACCAATCTTCAAACACGAAATCATGTTATTGAAGTCAAGAAATTTTAAAAAAGAATGGAGGACATGATTAATTGGTTAATGTAGTTATTGCTCATCGTAGTCTCCATTTTTATGAAGGAAGTAAGACTCATCGGCTGACAAAAACGTAACAATTATGAAATCTGTTCGGGCCAAATCGAGGTTCATGATTTTGGACAGGAGTAACACCCGGACCCAGTAAAACCTAATTTCACTCTAGGGGATGTTTGGGAAACCTAAGAATCTGTAAAAACAAGGACAGGGCTGACTGGTGTTATGTTATCTTTGTTTGATAAAGTCACTTATTGTAGATTATTCAAGTCTACATTGAGAGTAAGGCAGAAAACAAGCTCTTTCTCAAACCAACTTTGTGTTGGTTTTCCTGTGAAGCAGATGATGAAATGAGGTGAGAGCTAGTCTAAGTCATTTATGAAGATTTCTAAACAGCCCTATAGAGTGACTCATTAGTTCAATATTACAATAATTTCTGTAATCTTGAAAGATCTTCTTTCTTTTTTTATATAGATACTAAAACATTTTTTTACCACTCACAAGGCACTTCCTTTGTTGTTACAATCTTATTAAATAGTTCTATTAACCCAGGCGCCCCACAATCTGTCAACCACTTTCAAGTTTCAGCAAAGAATATCATGTAGTCAACCCCAGATAGTTGGGATAAGTTTATGTTAAGTTGAGTTGAGTTAAAGTTGATGCAATTTGTACCTTGGGGAGTAATCAAGGCCTTACTATATTTACTATACTGATGCAATTTTTACCTCAGGCAGTTTGATCTTATAAAAAAACTTGTTTTCTCTAGTAGTATAAGGTCACTTTATCCTTCTATACCTAAGCTCCCTTGTATGATTTTTATTTAATGACTTTCTACTGTTTTTTTAATTTCCTCATCCATCACTGAGTCTTTAGATCATCACTCTTGATACTAAAGCCTATAATTTTCATCATGCATAGCTGAGCAAATATGTGTTTTTCTAGTGATGCTGCATTTACAGTGACATTGAAATACAAGGTTGTTTGAATATCTCCAAACCTCAAAGGAAATTATTATATAAATTGATTTTGACGTTGAATTTTGGGTTTTCAGGCTGCTAAAGCTTTGGAGGAAAAGCTGAAGACATCAGGAGTTCCATACGAGGTACACATTTATCCAGGCAGTGCACATGCTTTTATGAATAGGTCTCCAGATGGTGTGAAGAGGAGGAAGGGCATGAGATTGGCTGATGAAGATGAAGCTGCAGTTGAGCTGGCATGGTCTCGATTCCGTTCATGGATGAGTTGTTACTTATCTCCCTAAGCGATATGCTTCATACAAGCCATCATATAATGCTTGCTACCGTAATACTATAATAATCTAGTATTCAATCTGGAGATATAGTAAGACCTGCGTGATGCTGTTATTGAAGTGTGCACGGATGCATCTTGGGTTATCAGTTCCGAGTGGTGGTGAGGTTTCTATAATGAATTTACTTCCCTTGGCTAGTGAATGTAAAATATATCTTTTAAATACTGTTATGGTTGTGCAATTTTTTTTTTTTTTTGGTTAACCAGGAGAACCCCACTTGTATAGGCCAACTCTCAGACCACGGCGAGCCCTTCCTTCCATAAGCCTTAAGCCTTACGACCACTCGCTAACCTCCAGATTGAGTTTTTATGCTGTGAGAGTTGAACCCAAGATGTCCGGGTTTGTGGTTTGTCCCATGGCTCGCCCTTACCGCTGGACCACCTGAAGGTTGGTTATATGGGTAAGTTCTTATTAAGCCCTATTAGTTTCATACGTAGAAATGACTTTTTGCCCAGGTGAACAGATTCCAAATACCTGGATTTGACAAATATGTGTTGGACAAACGAGTTACTGTGTGAACTAGTAGGTCTTAGGATCTAAAGTCGTGATTAGTTGACTGGATGAGGACAAGGTGTAGATTAGATGGAAAATGCTTTGCCAATTTGTTGGAAATTCAGGTAACTGGCAAAGTTGGGAAAGACTTGAGAGAAATTAGAGTCACTTTCCTAGAAGGGCCCCAAGTTAAGCACGTGGTTGGAGGAAGTTGACTATTAAACATGGCTTATTTCTAAGCAGTAGGATTAGCAGTCCTTATTTCATTAAATTTGTGTTTCTCAATTGGTGTTAAGGTGGTTAATATATCTCTCTCATTTCATTGTTGTCAACTTGTCAATCAGTGGAACTGTATTCTCATCACAGCTCTCTCTTTCTGTGTGTGTGTGTGTGTGTGTGGGCCAAGAATGCCACAATGATCCAAAGGATATCAAACGATTGGCCACGGCAATGAAAATTTCTTTCGGCAAAAAATCTAGCAAATATTTTCAATGCCGGACGGAATAGTATCTCCTCAAAGTCTTTGGTCCTTTGAAGGTGTCATTATTTGGACGAGAGTTTCTTGGTTTCTTTGACAATTATTAAGAAGAAAAAACCACACCCTGCGAATAAAATTTTACAGGTACGTAGGAAAGTACACTTGTACTGTCAAATAGAGAGAAGCTGCCAATCTTTTTGGTTTATCCTCCAGAAATATCAAGAAGCCGCTGGTTTGCATTAGCTCCATTTGAGAGTGTTTGGATGGCTGGAAAGTGGGAACATGGAATTTGCATTGGCCACTGGAGTCCTTTTAAGCTGGATTAATGCGTTTTTGAGTTGTATAGAATTTGTGGACGGCGTGTGTCCAACCTCCTGCCTATTTTGATTTGTAACGAAATTGGAAGGAAATGAGAATCCAATTTACTATTTCAGTGTCCGTTTGTACAAGTAGTTGGGACGGCGTGCCCAACTGCTCTTGCAAAAACAAGTCTTAGTATCCACCCATGCACATTAATACAATAACTCACCGACCCATATAATAATTCTGCCTCCCCCCATCAAGGAGGATGAAGAAATTTTACCTAGATGTATGTACACACGTGCACTGAGCTTGAAACTTGGATTGCAAATGTGAAAAGGTAAGATTTTGTCATTTGGGATGGTCTTCACGTAATTCCCTTGTTATAGCTATTGTTGAATCAAAAAAGTATTCCAAGTCGTCGGAACAAGAAATAGCTTTCATTAAATTTGGACGGTTGGATTGGAAGGATTTATGTCATTCAAATAAATGACAACCGGCTAAAACTCTTGTCAAATCTGAAAAATTAAAATTTTAAGAAAAATTTTAGCAAATTGTTAGAACTTGCATTTTTAAGTGATGGGCCAAAATTTGAAAATTGCAGCTCTAATGGAGCTTGTGTTTGAGCAGCTCTTACTAGGAGATATTTAGGTAACCCATTCTCTTTATGACTTAGGTTGAGTTTCTCAGTGAGTCAAGCTCATTGACCCATATAATCCCTTTGTTACTAGGAGATATTTAGGCCTCTTTAAATAGTTGATGAATACTTTTTGACACAGGTTCATCTTCTCTACCCCTTGGGGTTGTTTCTACTATTCACTTGATTTATTAGAAAGTTATTCCTAAAAAGCCATTTTCTCTTTCATGTCTTAATTTAATTATGTTTAGTGTTAAATATTTAGCATTAGTATACTTAGGCATTACAAGAGTTAGGGATGGCAATTTGTTCCGTCCCGTCGGGCTCCGTCTTGCTCTGCCCCTAATAGAGTAGGTATGAGGTACTCATAAACAAGGTTAGGATGGGATCGGGGTGTGGTTTTAAAACCCCGTCGAGTTCAGGGCGGGTTCGGGGGATGGTCATCCCGTCCCGACTTCGTCCCGTTTATATATTAAGTTTTTTTATTTATTCTTATATACACTATATTTACTAATAAACAACACTATATAAAATTAGTTTTAAGGTTTTTTCATATCACACTCATATTTTTTTTCTTGTATTAGTTATTTTAACAAAAAAAAATTTAATTTACTTATCAAAATACAAATTTTAACTTACTTAAAAAATATATATATCGGAGTTCAGGGCGGGATGGGATGGGACGAAGTCAGAGAATATAAATGAGATCAAAGTCGGGGTCAAGGTAAAACTTTAAACGGGGCGGGACAAGGTTGGAGGCGGGGAATATAAAGGGAGTCGGAATTGGGGAAGGATTACCCCATCTTAAAACCGTCCCATTACCATTCCAATTAAGAGCAGAAGCCAAAAAAGTTAAAAAAAAATAAAATCAAGAATTAGATATTGATTGATGTTAAAAAGAGGCCATCTGTTGACTCCATGGCAAGGTATTGTCCCTTGAAGATGGCTTATCATGTACATCTCTTAAATTCTGACAAGCACAAGACTCTTACACATTAAGTATAATCAACATATGTGGATACAAGGGGTGGCTGAGGGGAACTTTAGCCTCCTCCCCCTAAAAAAAAAAAAAATTAAAATTAAAATTTTTATTATAATTCTGCAATGATCTTTTAAAAATTAGGAATTGGCCCAAAAGTTGATATTTTTTTAGAAAAAAATCCCTTCTAAATTTTTAATATATACATTTTGGTTCCCCTTACAATAATTTCTAGATCCGCCAATAATCGATTGACATTGAAAGAAAGAAACTTGGCCAAAATTAAATTTTGTAAGACAATTCCCAATTTCAAGTTTTTCTACAATTGAATGAATGGGAAAACATAAGAAAGCGACTGAGGTAGAAAAAACTGGAATAGAGTTCTTAATTTTTAGGAGATAAATCTGCTTTTATGTTGTGATCATTTGCAATATCATTGGATAGTGTGATCATTTTTGTTTTCACACCTTATGGCAACATGAACTTTTTGAGAGGATTGTAGCTCATAGCAAGCAAGTAGGGGGTGGCCTTACATACATAGCTGTGCGAAACGTGAAGGCAAAAGCCGCAAAAAGCTATATGGAAAAGGTGTGAACAAATTGAAGAAAATTGGGGACTCTAAGAGATGGTCCAAGTGATGGCTTTTGGACTGCTTAATATAAAGTTTGGTCCAACCTCCCTCTCTTTATTTCATTTCAAAATCAAATGGCCCACGTTTTTTGTTGAAATTTTATCAAACTTGTAGTTCGAGTGCAAGATGGTTGGCCACGGCAAGTCACGTACTGAGAGAGACATATACATATACATATATATACATATACATATATATATATAGAGAGAGAGAGAGAGAGAGAGTGTGTGTGAGTCACATGTGGCTGGGAGTCTCTTGTACTTGATTAGAGTGAGAAACAAATATAAAAATGAAATAAAACTTAAACGGAACAAAGAGTAATTGAATTGTTGGAAATAAAGAATTTCTTCGAACTTACGGAAGTAAAAAAAAAGTGAGTTAGACAAAAGGAAAAGTAACTTCGATCAAAAAAGATAAAAAAGAAAAGGTGATTGATTCGAAGGTTATCTTCGTAAAATAAATAGAATTGTTTTTAATAATTTTATCGCAACGAAAAAAAATATATTTTATTCTCAAAGTATTGAAGGGAACATTTTAAATGAATTTTGTATATTAGACAGTAATTCTACCTTTATCAAAAGTAATTTATTAAATGACGTGATAAATTTGTATTAGATGTATATTATTTTATGATTTAATATGCTGCAAATGAGATTTTGTCATGCAATTTGTGATTTTATTTTTGATAAATTTAATTTTGGAAATAATATGGCTCCTATGAGATACAAAAGGGTTAGTTTTAAGTTACACAGAGTAACTTTTAAATTTTACTTACATGGCAAGATGTGATATACTTTGTTATTTGATTAGGTGAATAGATCTGTTGACTGAAAAAATTACTTAGAAAAGTCTTTGTTTTTTTCTGATATGGCAAGAAAATCATCATTTTGTAGGAGTAATATTATTATTTCCAAAAATAAAATCTCAAATAATATTAAAACATATTATTTGTAGCACATCTAATCATATGAAATAATACAAATCTAATATAATTCTAATAATGTAAATCTAATATGATTCTCTCATCTCATTTAGTAATGGTAATTTTTTTTATTTTTATAAGAATAGAGTTTTCCTCCTTCTATAGTATAGTTATTTTGAGCAAGACCATATACGAGGATTGGATAGGGTATCTCTTATTTTATCCTTAGATTTGATGTCTTCAATTGACTTATGTTAGATATTGGCAGAATGGGTTGGATCCGAAACTATAATTATTGGGGCATCATAAGATTTGAATGGAGAGTTGTGACAAAATAGGAATTCTTATCATTATCCAATTGATTTCAACCGAATATATATCTGTATTTTGATTATAGGATATGTGTGGAAAGATACTTTTAGTTATAGTCATCTCTGACATTCTTCTGAATTTACTATCGATAGCCTTTAAATGTTTATCGTGTAAACGCATGGACGATTCTTACGTAACCGTTCTATTGACAAGAAAATTCTCTAAGTGACGTTCTATTGGTGATCAAAAAATTCGTAACACAAGTTTAAATCTTTCGTTTTTGTGAATAAAAGCGACAAGAGTTAATCAAGTGATTGTAATATATATCTTTCCATTAGCTTAAATAATCATCTTTTGTGCACCATTTATAATCGACCCATGTAAAACATAATTTATACCAACGAATTGAAATGATGATATGTGATTATCTTCTCTAGTTGTCTTTTTTTTGGATGGTCCAAACAAGACCTGAATGCCATGTCCCTATTGGGAAAGCTTCAATTTCCCTAACAATAAAGGCAAATATCCATATTGTAATGCGTGGTAAAGTACTTTTACTACTAACATGGTCTCACCCATTTCAAGTGTGTTTGGTATAGACTTTCTAGTCTCCATGTTAATTTACTCATTAAGTACCGTTTGTATCATAACTATTCATCAAAAACTAGCTTTGTAAGGTCTATTAATAATATACAAAATTTAATATTATGATATTCAACTTTCAAAGTTGTATTATATATGTGCGTGTGCGTGTCTTTTATATATATATATATATATATATATATATATATATATATATATATATATATAAAATTCCTTTCTCTCCTTTGATCAAGGGTTGTTGGATCAGATTCAAATCTTCTTGGAAATCAGTGATTGCACATGGGTGACGACTTGACAAGTTAACCTTTACCTTAGGGATTTAATTGTTTCGATACTTAGTTGAAAATTTAAGTGTTTTTTTACATCAAAGTGGTCCCCTGACTAGGACGACATCAACGATAATGGATCACCAGAAACAACATTGTATCCAATGGATGATGATTCAAGTTGACCTACAAAGCATGCCACTAATCGCCAATCCTCGACCATTGATCTTTTCTTTTAAGCTCAGGATCGATCCGAGAATGCTTTGTACCCAGGATGAGGCATGTGTAAGAAATAAATATTCACATCAACTCCTCAACTTTCTTGATTTCAAATAAGTTGATAAAACCAACTTTACTTAGATAAACTAAACATAGATAACAGGATTGTTAATGCATTTTGATAGTTAAAATAGCTTGATGTTAATTGTTAATCCATTTTTTAATACTTTATAACATATTGGTAGAGCTCCCAATATCTATGAGAACCCTTCTGATCTCAAAATTGACAGTTTTGAGCGAGATAAGAAGGGCATCGTTGTGGGGGCAATGTATCCCGATAAGGTTCAGTTCAAAAAATTATATTTGAGGTTCCGTCTTCATCTTCTTCTCAATGGTTGAGATCTGGATGACGTGGGGCTCTGCCCTTGCTTCCCGAGCATACCATTTTCTTACCCGATTAGACATCTCAGCCATCCTCGACCACTAATCTTTTTTTTTAAGCTCAGGATCGATCCAAGAATGCTTTATACCCAGGATGAGGCATGTGTAAGAAATAAATATTCATATCAACTCCTCAACTTTCTTGATTTCAAATAAGTAGATAAAACCAACTTTACTTAAATAAACTAAACATAGATAACAGGATCGTTAATGCATTTTGATTGTTAAAATAGCTTGATGTTAATTCTAAATCCATTTTTTAATGCTTTAGCTCTGATTCTAAGTGATCTTGAATTTTAGTTTCTCCACTGTTAATTTAGTGCAAGATTTAAAACTCAGAATTGTATATATGTAAGACGAATATGGTAAACCAGATGGGAAAGCAAACATATGCAATTTAGAAAAACTGTCCATGAAATGACTTATGTATTCCTGAAGTGGACAAATGGTCTACCACTATTCATTTAGTCCACAAAGAGCAACTTGCAATATTGGTGGACAGGGACTCTCCTAGTCTCTTCACATGGTTGGAGATGATCCAACCCTTTCGCCTTAATCTAGAAGACAAGATATATTCATGAAAAAAAACAAAACAAAATAAATCAGTGAATAGTTTGCAGTTAGGTTGACAATGAGTGATGGGTTCACCTTCTTTTACAATTTACACACGCACACACATTGATGATTGACCAAAATGGTAGAAGAGATGTACACCAAAAGTTGTCATTTGGGTATATTTTATTCTAGTTGTCATTGATTAATTGGGCAGCAAGGAGACTTTGAACCTTCAAAGAGATTCGTTTGAACTTTGACAAAAGTGATCCATTATTATATTTTAACAAGCATTTCATATGAATCATAAAGTTCTACAAGTATGTGTTGAAAACGATGTATTAACTTGAGGTTGGGGGTAGGCATACAGTTGATACCTCATGGATTTAACAATATACTATAAGTGTATATATAATCAATTATTTAATTATTAGAATTATTAGATTGAATAATAATTTTATAAAGATACATATAGCTTCTAATTTAACTATTAGAATCATTGAATCGGGAATATTAAATAATTTTTCGTCACTCTTATCAAGTTCATAATTTTTTTTTTTTGAGGAGTGTTTATATATATGTATATATATATTAATTAATGTTCAACATGTTCAAGGTATTCAATTAATCATGGTGGAGTCGGTACGCGTTTGCATTTTCGTCATCAATATCCCAGTCTTCTTCTACTTAATACTTTATTAATTTATTAGTTTTTCTTTGTAATTTTATTATAATTTATGTTGTTATATATATATATATATATATATATATATTTTGTTGTTGATGTTTTTATTGTTGTGTAGACATGAATGTGCTTAAACATATTATTATATATTGGAGTGGATCAGCCAAATGTTGATAACCAGTTTTTGTAGAGGAAGAAAAGAGCCTTTTTTTTCCCCATATGAAACACGAGAGAGAGAGAGAGAGAGAATAATATATATACTTGAGTCATACTCTATATTAGCTTAGAGAGAGAGAGAGAGAGAGAGAGAGGGAATAATATATATACTTTGAGTCATACGCTATATTAGCTTAGAATCGGTTTGGTAACGTTTTTTTAAGTTAATTTTTAATAAATGAAAATGAATTTTTATAATTTTTACCTTTTAAATTATACATTTGATAACTACTTTTCAAAAATAATTTTGATCTTAATATTAATTTTTTAAATATATCTATTAAAGTTATTCTTTAAAAATAAATTAAATATTGAGATTCGACCAGTAATGGCAGCAATGGGACATCGATAGTGATGGTAACGAGCCAGTTGTAGTGATGGTTGTAGCGCGGTAATTAGAATAATAAAATATAAATGTAAATTTTTTACTTATAAAAAGTACAAATCTTTTTACTTTTGTTTAAAAGTACTTTTATTTTAGTTTTTTGCATTTTTAAGTTTTTTAAAGTACTTTTTTGCTTACGTAAATGAAATATTATTTTGTAAAAATACTAAAAAATTTTTAAAATAAAATTTTTAAAATCAAAAAAGTCTATGATATATTTTTTCAATCTAAAATTTTTTTTAAAAAAACTTTTATTATAAAAAATTCAATTATTAATTTTTATTTTAATATAGTTAAAAAATATTATTGATTAGATTAAAATGACTCTTAAAATACATTTTAAAAAATATTAAATAGTAGATACAACAAATTCTTTAATCAAAAAAAAAAATTAACATTTTTTATTTATCTAAAATTCTTAAAAATTAAATTTTTACTACTTAAAATGTTATGATTTTTTAGAATTAAAAAATTATTTTATATTTTTTTTAGTATTTTTTTTTCTAAAGTAAAACTAAATGGACAGTCAAATTTTGAAAACCAGTGATCGTTAACACGGAGTGCTATCTGGGGTACCAAACTTATAGCTGTTAAAATGGCACCCCAAACTTAAAATTTTTCACTCCAACGGAGGTGGTATCTGCGGTTGTAAAATGGCACCCGACGTTCTAGGGTGCCATTTTTACAAACTTTAGAGAGAAAAAAGGAAGAGGTGTCATTTGACAGTTGGGGCCATTTCTATTTTTAATGGGTGTTTGGAATTATTTTCTCAAATATAAAAATAAAATAAAAGGTATGTTTGAAGAAAAGTTGATCAACGCGATTTTTCCACACATACTTTTTTATTCTTTTTAATAAGCAAAATCAATTAAAGTAACTGTTAAGTTTTTATAATTATCAGAAATCTCATTAGAGATCGGTATAATTTATTTAAAGTTTTTAAGATAATTTTAATTTATAAACACAAACATAAAATTAGAGGTGCAAAAGCTATTCCACCTTGTGGGTGTATATATAAGTATAAAACATACACGTGTTTGGTTTAGTCATAGAGAAAATTTTGCTAATTACTGAATAGGTTGAATCACAAAAAATGTGATAATTATGTGATATTATGGTGTTGTTGTATATGTACAAATTAATTGTAGTTGATAAAAATATTCTTTGGACAGTCTCCAAACACGCCGCTAGAAGTATCAGACTGCGTCTTTTCAAATGGAGAAAGGCCAAGACTATGTCACTTTTCACAATTTAATGAAGCATTAATATGTGTATCCTTCAAAGCAAGGTAGGCCGACCTAAGAAAATTGCGTTCTCATTTAATATGAATCGCCAAACATGCATTTGTCAACAAAAGGAAGCAACAATTTCAAAATTTTCTTCTTGTTACTTTCTGTCTAGATTTCTTTGGAAACCAGGCAGATTAATTATTTTAGGAAATTCACTCAGAAGCTACCCAAGAATAATTAAAAAATCATTATCTTTTTAAATATATATATATATATAACCCTACATATTTTCAATATTCTAGAATTGAAATAATATGAGAATTAAAATGGTTCAAATTTGAATACTGCACAAGACTAGAATCAAAGAATAAAATATCGATAAAAAAAGAATATATTGCATGTTCAAAAATATGGATATATCGTAATTACATATTGATATAGCAAATTTTATTTTAAAATGATGAATATTTATATCAAATCATAAAATTTTGAATTAAATTTTTTAAAGTATTAATTAATATGTTAATGCATCATTTTAAGTCAATATATTATATATGTTTGATAAGCTTGTTGTATGAAATCAAAGAAAAGTGCATGCTGATGATAATATAAAGAACACTAATCTCTATAATTTATATAAAATTTAATTACATAAACATAAATAAGAGTCAAATGTGCACATATATAATAAAATTTAAATATACGTAATCTATTAATTAATAATGTAAAAATTAAGTTTTAATTATATTAAAATTAGAAGTGTGATGTCCACAATATTTTGCGATATTTTGTGAATTTTTGTTCA
This sequence comes from Nyssa sinensis, assembly GCA_008638375.1. Lineage (NCBI taxonomy): Eukaryota > Viridiplantae > Streptophyta > Magnoliopsida > Cornales > Nyssaceae > Nyssa > Nyssa sinensis. The sequence goes on from VIRR01000431.1 coordinate 188,673, forward strand.
CATTCAAATATCGCCACAATTACAAAATTTTGATATATTGATATATCGCAAGATATTGTGAAATCTTATTCCATGACTAGAACACATTCATTTGAAAAAAAGTTTACGAATTATATAGAAATATGTCATAAATTCCTCATTTAATATTTTCTCAAAAAGGTGGAAAATAAGTGTTTTTTTTACGATAATGAAAAACTTTGTGAGGGACTTGCTTGTCAAATAAGTAAACTTCACCATCTACTCAAATCATTTTGCACAGTCAATCATGAGAGGTCCAGCCACTCGAACTAACGACCTTTGAGTTTATTCTTTTGTAATTTCTTGATCGATCCGTGCCATGTACACCATTTTAGACTTTCAAGTTGCCCAATTGACAAGTTTTTCGAATATCTATATCTATATATTAAATAGTGAAATGTGGACAATATATGATCATCACGTTTATTGTGTCGACCATTTTATAAAGAAGAAATGCTCTTTGTCTTCAATGAATTAAGCTTTCTTAACAGTGTAGACAGAGAAGGGGTTAAATGAACGTGTCTTAAGTGCATGAATTTCATCATTGTGGCAAAAACAAAGGGAATAATGTTTACTATTGACATGTATACGTAACCGCGCACTTTGAAATAAAGTAACCATAAGAGAGAAGAAAAAGAATAGCATATATATATATATATATATGTGTGTGTGTGTGTGTGTGTGTATATATGTAAATATAAATATAAATATATAAAAGCTGGTGAATAGAAAGAAGTAAAGATTAATTGAATCACGTTTTAGTCCTGTTAATTCTGCATGCACAAAAAAAACTTTTTTGTGACATTTTTTTGCACCATATCTTTGGAATTAGATCTTCATCCCTTTATTTTGGACCTACTGGTTGGAACTTAATTAATTAGTCCTCTTTCTACACTTGATACATGACTCTTGTTCTCCACAATTATTCATTTATTTTAAGCATGATTTACAAGTAATAAATAGCAGCCTCGATCAAGATAGTCTGTCAAATGAAAGAATGCGATTGAGTCACATGAGCTTGAACTCATGATTCAACATACAGCTTGGTAATAACTGGAGTGTTTGAAACTAGCTAGCTACGTGTGGAAGTTTCTTTTGATGAAGACTCTTTGTTCAGAAGAAACAAGCTACCATTGATTTCTTTTCGGTTCATTACATTTCTCGTGACCCATATATATATATATATATATATATATAGAGAGAGAGAGAGAGAGAGAGAGAGAGAGAGAGAGAGAGCAGTGTTCAATAAAGGAGAATGAATGAAGAAGCCGGAGTTACTTGAGGGCATAGAAACCCTTCCACACTTTTTTCCATTACATGTATCAACTTTTCTTGATCAAACAAAGCGGCACACCGCACCTTTTATTCTCTTGTACGGATTCATTAATTTAACCTCTTACCTAAACTTCAATCTAATCACTTGAAAAGGAGAAAATATGAAACAGAAAAGTTCAATTTTTTCAACTGAATTGTTAATAAGGTTTGCCTCCGTTTCTTTTTTTCTTCCTTTTCCTTTTTCTTTTATGTCATTTAACGTTATAATCTTCAGGGTAGGTCTCAAGTTAAAAAAAAAAAAAAAAAAATTATATTAAATAGTTGATAATTAACATAAAATTTTATTAGATTTTTAAATAAATAAAATGACAATTTTTTTTCTTCATAGAGAATTGAGGTAAAGGCTTTATTGAACTCAATTGTGAGTATAAGTGATTACCTTTACACTGTATTCCAAAAAAAGAGACAAGGACAGTTTGATTTGAGCAAGGAAGCCGGTCGAAAAGGGTGTCACACCGACTAGGAAAGCCTGCGTGGCCGGGTCAATTGGGAGGAAGTAGGGCCCACGACTAGTCACCGGGGCTGGCCGGTCCCGGAAATTCGTTGACTCAGACGATCTTTTTCATTTCCATTTCATAACCTTTAAGTAGTCCGTCACGAGGAAGTGCCGGGCCAATTGGGGCGGTGAATTTTTGGAACGCGTCAATCTCAGCTTTGACAAACAAACGGATGCAATGCAATCAATCCCCAAACAAACCGCCCCCACTTGGCCCCACCTACTCTATGTGGTCCCACTGACAGCTTTCACTCTTTCAAATTTGACAAACCAAAAATTTTATTTTTAATTGATACATTAATTTGTGAATATTATTACAAAAATTCAAAAAATTATACATAAAAAGTTTATAATCTTTTCTATTTATATTTTCATAATGTTTATATTCAAAAAATTTAAAAAGAGAGATGAAGTACACAAAAATTTGTAATTTATAATAGCTTTAGCAAAAATTCACAATTTGATCCTTATTAAAATATCCCACAAAATGTTGTTTTCTATATTTCCTATATATATATATATATATATATATATATATACTTTATCCGTTCCAAAATAAAAGTCCCATTTGAGAATTCTAACTTTTTAAGAAGTATTATTTTATTATTTTGAAACTATTTAAATTTTTCATATTGTCTTCATTTAATTGTAAATCATGTTCACATTAGGTGTAATAAAGAATAGTTTTGAAAATTCATATGTTAAAAGTACGTTGATTTTTCAAATGAAACAATGCAAAATGGAATACAAAACTTTTAAAATAGAACAGAGGGAATATATATATATATATATATATATATTTACATGATCAAAATTTATGCATTTAATTTTAATATAATCTTATTGACAGGGTAAATTATGGTTTTGGCAAAATCCAAACTTACTTTGGCAATACATACAACAGTCCTAATTTTATTTTTAGTTTTTTCCGTTATATTTTGGAAATTGGAAAAATAAGATAAGTGGCCTTAATAATATTTTTTATGCTGCTTTTTTTTTTTTTTTTGCATAGATATTATTTAATGATGACAAGGCAAGTTCCAGTTGTGGTGTAAAACTAGAACACAAAGGGACTGGAAGAGAACCAGACCTTCCCAGATCAAATCCCATCATTTTCCCTTCAACCAAATCTAGAATCCACACACACACACAAAAACACACAGTATACATACTTGTATTTTTGGTCTTCTTCTCAAGTCTCAACCTCCCTTTTTTATTGCCGAGTCCATTGCATCGTTAAAAGACTTTCCAGACTTCTTTCTCTCTCTCTCCCCCCCTCTCAACTTGTTCTCTTGATTTATGGCCAAAGGAAGTGGACTCTCCTTTGATTCAGATCGGATCGGATTCTTTCTACACAAGCCAACTGTGATCAATTCATTTCCTGAAGACAACCACCAGCATCAGCACCGTCACAACAACCACCACCAGCATCACCACCCCAAGTGGAAGTTCGAGCCTATGGATGCTCCCGTCAACAGGTCACCAGTGCCCACCATCCTAAACCTTAACTTCACCCACGATCAAGAGGCTCCTGCACCGTCTGGTGAAAAACGGACGGTCATCGACGAGATGGACTTCTTTGCCGAAAAAAAGCACGATCACTCCAACGCAGCCGCTGCCGCTGCCGCCACCACCACCGGTGCCGATAAAAGAGATTTGACTGGACCAACGAAATTGGGTTTCAACGTGAACGTAAGCTACCCACTTCAATTTTTACTTTCCTATATTAATCTGTCAATAAATATAGTTGCTGAATTATATTCAATTTCGCACTTGTATAGACTCGATTGCACCTTCTCACTGCTAACACTAGCAGTGATCAATCAACGGTGGATGATGGAATATCTTCGAACTCTGAAGACAAAAAAGCTAAAAGTGAGGTAAGAAGATCGAGTTCTCATGTAATTCTAACATAATTTAGTGTGTGTGTGTGTGTGTGTGTATATCAGTGTGTATATGCTGTTTTCATGGGTCTGAAACTTCTCAACTTAATGAATGTTATTGGTTTTTTAGCTAGCAGTTCTTCAAGCCGAGGTGGAACGGATGAACTCCGAGAATCAACATTTGCGAGAGATGCTAAATCAAGTTTCCAACAATTACAATACTCTTCAGGTGCATCTGGTGACACTGATGAAACAACAGCAAGATCAAAAAGCTGATAACACTAATCAAAAACATGATCAGATGGTAGATGTGAAGGTGGAGGACAAAAATGGAGGCTTGATAGTGCCTAGACAATTTATGGATCTTGGTCTAGCTGCTGTTGCTGACACAGATGAGCCTTCACTATCTTCATCCGAAGGACGAAGCCCTGAGCATTCACGATCGCCGGTAAATAATGTAGAAGCAGTGTCTAAGGATTTATATGATCATGAGAAGAAGGAATATGGAAGAGAAGATAGTCCAGATAATGGATCCCAAGGTTGGGGTCCTAACAAGGTTCCTAGATTGAATTCTGCAAAAAGTGTTGATCAAGCAACGGAGTCGACGATGAGGAAAGCCCGAGTCTCCGTTAGAGCACGATCGGAGGCACCCATGGTAGATAATTGGATTGAATCGGAATTCATTGATTGACTTAATTCTTGTTTATTTTCAGTTGAATTGAATGGAAATTTGTGGGTGATTGCAGATTACTGATGGATGTCAATGGCGAAAGTATGGGCAAAAGATGGCGAAAGGAAACCCATGTCCTCGAGCCTACTATCGTTGCACCATGGCCGCCGGTTGCCCAGTTCGGAAACAAGTATGTCTGTCATTTAATATTTATTTTCCTGTCTTTTACCTAATTTAGTAGTTTCTTTACCAGTTTCAAATCTTTTTTACTGAATTACTTCATTTCCACCCTCTCAAGATGGGTAAAAAATCAGTGGACTGGTCTTTCGGTGGCTCAAATTTGAGCATTTATGTGATACTGAACTTAGAATTTTCTCCTCAAGTGGTGGTTCAATGCAAGCAACTGCCACCAGTTTTTCTGTAGGAATAATTGATGGGTTATGTCCAATTTCGAAAAAGAGATAATATTTTGAATTCACAACATAAATGAGAGTAAATAACCATGGTTGTAATTGCAAAGCTTGGTCATTTTCTTTAATGGTTCTTGACGACTCATCTTAATTTAGAGTACTATTACTTAAACGGGGTATGGTATTCTTGAAAATTCAATCAGGAATGAACTTTTTTTAAATGTTCTAATCTGAATTTTGGTGCATTAACAGGTGCAAAGATGTGCAGAAGATAGAACCATCCTTATTACTACATACGAAGGTAATCACAACCACCCCTTGCCTCCGGCAGCCATGGCAATGGCGTCGACAACCTCATCAGCTGCACGAATGCTGCTTTCTGGATCCATGCCAAGCGCAGACGGGATAATGAACTCGAATTTCCTCGCCAGGACTCTCCTCCCTTGCTCCTCCAGCATGGCCACCATCTCCGCCTCCGCCCCATTTCCTACTGTCACATTGGACCTCACTCAAAATCCCAATCCATTACAGTTCCAAAGGCCACCAAACCAATTCCATCTCCCCTTCCCAAACCCACCACCAAACTTCGCCACCTCACCGGCTGGTTTACTTCCTCAGATTTTTGGTCAGGCACTATACAACCAATCAAAATTCTCGGGCCTTCAAATGTCTGGCAAGGATATGGAAGCTGCAGCTCAATTAGGCCACCAACAGCCACTGCCGATACACCAAACACAGCAGAACTTACTGGCTGACACCGTGACTGCCATTACTGCTGATCCAAATTTTACTGCAGCTCTAGCAGCAGCCATCACCTCCATCATGGGCGGTGCTCAGCCAAACAACAACCTTAACAATAACACCAACGTCACAACCACCACTAGCAACAACAATGGCAGCGTAACCACTACCAGCAACAATAATAGCAATGGGAAACAATAAAGTCAGCAAATGGAGTTTAATTTTCCAGGGAAATTGAAGTTCAGTTCTCTCAATCTTTTCACTTTTAGGTTCTCTTTTTTACTTCAATTAGGGTTTGGAAAAATGAAACTATACATGTTTATTATTTTTCTTTGTTCCTTTGTGTTTTTTTGGTTGGAATGGGGTTAAACATACGTTTGATCATATTCTTTTTGTTTGAATAATGTGATGTGATCCAAATTGGCAGTCAATACAAAAGATATGGTATATTATTTTTGTACGGATCCGGAAATCTGAGGACGGTTGTTTTTATCGTATCCTTTTGCCTTTTTTGTTCAATGTTTCTTAATTTTTATTTGATTTTTTGTTTTTTTCTATGCATGAAGCCAAATCAGGAAAGTGAGTGTTGGGGAATAAGAATATGTTTGATTCAATTTGTTTAATGATTTTTGAGAAGTTCATTGGACATTTAATTGATAGCAGCCTCTTTGAAATGAAATTTTAAATTATGCTTATTAGCGATAATATTTCAAATTAAGCATGAATTAGATTAAGATAAAATGTTTAAATTTTTTTTATTAAGTTCTCGTTTTTATTATAAATATTTTTATTTAACAAGTATTAACAAGGGTAAAAAAATTTAGAATAGGCTAAAATTTTAGGTGAGAAATGAGAAAAAATAAATGAGAAGTCCTAACAATTATGTGTGTGCAGCGACTCAAACCAAAGTTGTGTGTGTAAAAGAGATGGATCTTTTCATCTCAATCGGATAAACCAACTTAACCAAACGATCACTATATTAAAAATTAAAAATTAAAAAAAAAATTATATCTTGAATGAAGTATAAAAATTATTTTAAACATAATTTAATATAATTAATCTAATATCATATTATAATTTATATGGCTGAGACACATATGGGTACCTATTTTCAATGTGTCTTTCATATTATAAATGAATAAGACGTTACTTTTAGGATACAATAATTGAGGCTTCCTTGTGTCTTCCTCAATTTGTACAACAGAAGAAGAAGGAAGATTCGTCCAATACTTTTCATGCCCAAATTAAAAAATTATAGTATAAAAACAATAAGCAAGAGAATGAAGGTTGTATGTAATATAAAATATTATTGATTAAGTCTATTTTGAGCTTACGTCTTATTCCTTTCATGTGTGCCAGGTTCTATTTTTTGGAAAATTATATTGGTCTTTTATTAAAATTTTTGATAATTACAATAATTTTTTCTGAGATTTATGAAATTAGATAAAAAAATTTATTTTACTTGACAAGTTATAAATACTTATTTTAATTATTTTTTAAAAAAAAATAACAAAACCCCTTTCATATTTTTTTATATACATTTTTTCAATTTTGACCCATATTTTTATTTTCAAAAATATATTAATTAAAACCTTAAATTTATTTTTATATAAAATTAAAAAAACTTTTAAAAAATATATCAAAATTGAAAAAATGTAAAAAAAAAAAAATTAAAAGGACAGATTTGTCATTTTAAAGAAAAAAAATTAACTAGAAAGGATATTTGTCAATAAAAATAAGAAAGATCAATATAATTTTAAAATTCTCAAGAGAAATTAGTGTTATTGTCAGAATTTTAAAAGAAATTAGTGTAATTTATTTTCTTTCTTTTTTTAAGCCTAGGGAAATACTAGAATTGATGGTATTAAATTTCTGTTAAACCCCCCTTCCCCTTATTCTCACAAAAACTTTAAAAACAAAAATTTCCTGCCAAAAAAAAAAAAAAAAAGCATATAATACTAGTGAAAATAAGGATGATTGAGATAACTGAAAAATTAATTCTGAGATTATCTAATAATTAAAATATGTTTTCTCAAAATTTTTCTTTTTTATAATATTTTAAATAATTATTACAATACACCTAAAATTCCTGACTTTCAGCACCCATTTAAAATCACAGAATATATATATATATATATATATATATATATATATATATCATTTAAAGTGTGTATACATGCCTAATAAAAATGGCTAAAGAATTAGTAATTATGCTTATTGCCTTTCTTTGTTGATCATAACATCATATACTCTACAATAATTTTAATTATGATATGCAATCTATAGGAAACAATATGAAAAATTTCCAAAGAAATTACAAACCCTCTCACTAATTGGTTATTTATAACATTAACCCCCACTGTCTTTAGTTTTTCTAAATAAAAAAAATTAGATATCAAATTGCATTCACACAAATCTATAAATTATTGAAAGCAAAAGAAATGAGAAGGTTCCTTAACGTAAAACATAAATTTGATCCTATATAATAATAAAATTTTCAATTCTACAAGTGCAACAACCATTAAATTCGATTAGAGGACAAGTAAAAATAAGAAGAGGGTAGTTATCTTAAAATATATTATTGGAAATTATACTAAAAATAAAAATAATTAGATCATGAATCAAGCATAAATTATATATAAACTTAGAAAAATGATAGTTATTATAAACAGATTACAACCAAATATTAAGCATACATAAATATAAATATAATATTTGAAGGAAATACATAACAAATATAAATGGGTGTTAACTCGGTTATCTCTTTGGATCAAGAAGAATAGAAGCGGAAGCAGAAGGGGAAAATGCAGCTTGTATTACGAGCATTCTTAGAATACCACGAAGATCCTTGAAATGCTACAAGAGATTTTTTTTTTTCAAATAGGACGGTTACAATATCGAGTCGCATATATATTTTTACGATTCAAAACCAATGGCACTATGATGATTATCCAAGAAGAATTTCAGAGCAAGCGTCACTCAAAACGATCGCGTGATCATTTTTGAGAGACTACACATGAATGAATTCATTACGGTTAACCAATGCATATATATTCATATCACATGATTACAATAAATGGGATAATTGCAAGACTTGCGTGATAATATCTAAGTTGGTCAAACCAACCAGAACGAATAAAAGTTTTAATCACATATAAATTTTTATCATAATTATCACGATCCGCATAAATCTTGTGGATGACAAATAGACTCGAATCTACATGACACAATGTCCAACAATATTTAACAAGAAAAATCCATAAACTTGATAAATCAGTCAAAAGAATAGGATAAATGAATGGTTGTAACACCACAAATACGAGAAAATAATTTTTAATTTTGAAATTTATAATATTATTAAAAAAAAACTGTACGATAAATGTCTCTCACATCATACATATTATAGAGTGACTAGAAAACCAAACTACGTACTAAGTGAATCCTATTAAAATCAAATATGGGGCAAATTTTCGGTTGTGCCCAAAATTGAAATTTTGATACAGAGGGGAAGAAGTTTTCTTAAAACAACTTAATTTGAGTTTCCAAAATGAAGTGATTGCAAAAAATAAAGCTTTTTTAAAAATAGCAAAAAAGCATAATTGAATGTTTAAACACACAAATTTGGTTGACGCACAACCTAAATCATAACAAAGCAGTGAGTTTTGTTCGTTGAATTGTCTTATATCAAATATAAGAGTTTTTAGATATGCATGTTGAAGTCACCAATCGCCAAACATTTTGAGAAAACGTTTTAGTTTTGATCGTTGAATTGTCTTACATCAAATATAAGAGTTTTCAGATATGCGTGTCGAAGTCACCAATCGCCAAAACATTTTGAAAAAACGTCTTCAACAATTTCATCCGTCTATAAATTCTTCGGGGAAACATCAAACTAAATAAAAAAAATTATTTTAATTTATTGAAATATTCCAACAAAAAACAAAAAATGCGAGAAAAGATAACACACAAGTTGAAATATTGTTCCTTGGATTTAGTAGTAGTTGTAGTCTTGAATTCATTTTCAAACGGTAGGGGGGGGGGGGGAGGGTCAATAAAATCGTCTCAAGGTAATTTTGTTTGAGAGAGAAATTTGGTAGGTTGTCTCATTTCATCTTGTATTTTTCCGTTTGGTCCATTATACAGTGGTTGATATCGGCACGACCCCGTCTTCCATTTTTGTTTGATTCAATCCTATTCATTAATTATATATATATATATATATATATAGATCTTGGGTGGTGAGGGACATATATAGTTTGGCAAACAATTTATGAAATTCTTATTTTGTTTTTTGCAAGCTAAATTGATTCAGTATTTTATTTTTACAAACAAATGCCGCAAAAATGTACCGTAATTACCAAAGACGAGGACAGGATAATATTTTAAGAGGATAATTTTTTTTGTTAGGTGTTTGATTATAAATTTAAAATTTTAATATTGATTAATAACAATTTTTTATAAGTAATTACGTTTAGTGATGTAAAAAAATTTACAAATTAGACATGAAGTCTAATTAAATAAACAAACCGTTAAAAAAATTTAACTTATACAACAAAAAAAAAAACCGACAAAGTCAATAAAAAAAATCATTAAGGTCAAATTGAGGTTAGAATTAGGGTTAAGTATTAAAAATTTTAAAACGAGAGAGACAAAAACATAAATTAAACGGATATGTTTGTAAAAGATATTGAAAACGTCAGAATTTTCAAACCAAAAAAAAAGGGAGAGGGGCGGAATTGCTCCCATTGAGCCCAATGTAACCACGTCCCTGCTTATTACGAGACACAAATTAGTAAATAAATTAGGAACCATCGTTTGGATTCAAATTTTAAATGAAAATTAGCAATTTTCATTAGGTTTGAAAAGTATTGACGACTATTAGTAGATAAAATGATTCCTTTCACTTCTATATTCCAAATAAAAAGGAAAAGAAAAAAGGGACCAAATTTGTTTCTTAAAATAAAAAAGAGAAAATTTTAGTTTTTTTTTTTTTTTTCCACAAAAGAAAAGAAGAAGAAATTAGTGATGTATGATGTCCAAGTAAAGTCAAAGTGGAATCCGTAAGGCCACTTTGCAGGACTGGTGCATTGACATTGTCTGAGAGGATTCATGAACTGTGCAAGTGGTGTAAACATGCATTTCTCTCCATTCTGCCCCACTTAACTGTTGACATCAATGAGAAAGCAATGGGGATGAGAGTCCAAGTGGTCCCTTGAAGAAGAAAAAGATGATGCACATACAATTCATATATTGATTGCAACTTGGATTCTAACTACTCTGTTGGTGTCTGTATATAATTAAATCGGATTACAACAATCGGACTCCGATAAGGATGGGCCGGGGGCCCTGGGCCATTTTCAACATAATGTGGCCATTATTGTTCCAAGTCTTATATAATGTCAGCTACCGTGCTATTTAAGTTTCCATGTCTACTTGTGCTAAGATATTTTAGTTGATTTTGTTTTTCTTTGAGCCAATGAAAACAGGTTTGTCAGCAGGATAGGTCTCAAAGACTCTGAACAGACTCATTAAAATTCATACCCATACTTGTTAAGTTAAATAAGTCTAGACCCCTACTCAAATTCGCAAAATACCCGTTTTATTAAGACGTTGATCCGGTAGATTCAGGTATTTGACCTTTTTTTGTTTTCTCATTCTAGATTTGTTTGGAATTTGCACTCCAAAAAAAATATTGAAACAAAGTGGTCAACTATTTTATACATTTCAGTTTGAAAAACTTAACTTCCTTTACTTAACAATTTGCTTTTACATCCAAAGAAAGAAAGCATTGCTTGTGACATGTTTTCTCGAAAGGAAAAAAAACTCCAACAATTTAAATTCTATTTTCCAACGGGATCCCGATATTTGACCCGGTTACTTAACCCATTATAAATATTAGATCCAATTACCCAACCTTTTTCCAGTTGCAAACTTATTAGGAGCCTTTTTTCTTCAAATTCCATTCAAAAGCTGTTAATTAAAAGTAAAATTAAAAAATTCTATTCATCCATTTGGATTTGGGTATTTGACCCGATTACTTGACCCATTTTTATGGGTACAAAATACTATAGTGCAAAATACCTTCAATGTTACAACTTTTAGAGACCCCAAAGCCACTTGTCTCCCTACTCTTATTTTTCTTATACATGTAGTTTTCAATTTCTATATCTAAACTATATCATGCTTAAATATTTATGCATAACAAAATATTATGAACACACTTTATCATTCATTTGGACAACGACTGCATTAAGAAACACTATGTTGTCATTCCCATCTACAATAACACCACCACCATGACCTCAAACTCAACTTGCATTCAAGAACTGGCAAACAAAACAAACCACACATAACATATACCCATACATGTATATAATAGGAAAAAGAGATAAATATGACATAAAGAAGAAGGTGAAATAGGATAAAGGAAAAGGAAAATAACCAAAAGAAAAAAAAAAAAAAAAAAAAAAGCAAACGCAGAAGTAGATAAGTTGGAGGTTGAATAAGGAGAAGAAATTGCTACATTTAATTTCATTCCATCTCTTTCATCAAGGGTTCTTTAGTCCTAACATTTCACTTTGTTAGGACGATTTAATAATTTATTAAGAAAAATAAATGTACAAGAAAAAATATGTTTAAAAAGATTTAATCTGCGTACAATACTTTTTCCTTCTTTTATTACGATGTTTGAGAAGTGTCAAATATAATTTTACTATTTTAAACACTTAAATTAACCAAAAGGCCCTAGCCCAAATGATATCAGGCGACTCTTTTAGTTGGAATGTCAAAGACCTTTTTAGGAGGTCCATCGTATTGAGATTTCTATTGTTTTTATTTTTATCTTTTGCAAGTAGTACTTTACTTAATATTCTCCATAAAAAAAGGCCCCGCGAACAAAGCCAAGCCTCATATTCCATGGGCTGAATTTTGATGCTTGACCTTTGCAACCGGAGAGGCCCATCAACTAACTGGCTTGGATTCTAACTGGGCCATCAGGACCGGTTTTATCTAATTGAAGACTTAAAGCAATAAAATAATAATTTTAAATAATGTCAATTTTTTTAATATTAATGAAGTTTTTAGTTTGTTTCTTAGATATATATATATATATATATATTATATTTACTTTTATAATATGATATTTAATTATTTTTCAACAAGACAGAGATATATATTTAATGAAACACTAGTAATAGTTTTTATATATTTTTTTTTATCTAAATAAATAATAATAAAATATTAGAATACCATACTAATAGAACTTATTAATAGAATTAAGTTTTTATTTCATGGAGTATTTATAAGTTTTATCGTAAAGTTAGATTTTCATTAAATTCAGAGTTCTAATTTGATTATACAATAAATACATACAATTTGAAGTCTTTTTTGTAGAGTTAGACTTTTATTAACCTTAAACTTTTAATTTGATTATATTGTACATACATAAAATTTGGGATCTTCTTTTTAAATGAGTTTAAAGAGATTGTTTTGTTTGCTTTATGGTTGAGCGAGCCCTAGGACGACCAACCCTATCAATGGCCTAGAAGTAGCATTTAGACCTTACTATTTCATCACTCTTTTAAAAAAAATGAATAAAATTGGAATAATTATATTAACCGTATGATATTTGATAATTACAAGGATATTTTTTATAATTTCTAATTCTACATTGACTTCTTTGTCAAAATTATTGAGAAACAAAAGTTAACGAAATTACAGAAAGCTCTCCTATAATATCTAAAAAAACAAATGAAGTTAGTGTAATATATAATGATATTTTAGTTATATAAAAAATTAATTGAAACTCTAATATCATTAATGACAAATTTTGTACGAATGAGAGAATTTATATATTGTCAGTATAATTTTAGAAAATACAAGGAATGCTTTTATAATTATTAGATAATCCAGGAAAAGTCAATGTAATATTGAAACCCTAATACCATTAATGACAAATTTTGTACGATTGAGAGAACTTATATATTGTCAGTATAATTTTAGAAAATACAAAGAACGTCTCTATAATTATTAGATAATTCAAGAAAAATTAATATAATTATCCTAAATTTTTATTTATTTATTTGTGTTGTAATCAGTTTATGTCTTCTTTGTTCTGCCACTTGGGTTTTCATTGTTTCTACTTCTTTTAGTTTGTTTATATTGAGCTACTAAAACCAAAAAAGAAAAAAGCTTGAACTCTTTTTAATGAATCGACGTCTTGAAATTAGAATTCCGAAAGATAATTTAAATTTTGAGCTAATTTGGCTCCATTTATAACTGGTTTCAATTCCTTAGTTTTCATTAATAATGGGATCAAGATTAATGCAATAATGGAGTAATGTTCTCAAGGCCCAAGTAGAGGGATGATATGGGCCTAATGCTGGCCCACAGGTTTTCTGGGCCCAATTATTCGGCCTCTCTTGGTCTTTTGTTTTTTTTTTTACCCACTAAAAATTGAAAATAATTAGAAGTAAAATGTTATCTTAAAAAATTTGACTAGGTTTTCCAGAAGTATTAAAATAATTAGGAGTAATGATCCAATAATAATTTATGATTAGAATATGCCAAACGTTATCGCTTATAACCTGTACCAAATATGGCCTTCAAATCAATGGCGTGAAGAAATAAAAAAGAGGATGAGGGTTAAACATTATAGTAATGATCACGACTTATTTCGATAATTAAGATTTTCACAATTTTGAGATGTCTAAATTATAATAATAATAATAAAAAAAAAAATAGAAGAGTCGGGATGATAAATGGGCAAGCCAGGTGACCCTTCTCTATCCCCACTCCTTCTTCATTCCTACTTATTAGTCATGTCCTCCAAATTTATCTCCATCTAAAATTTAATTATATTAATTTTTAAATATTAAAATTAATTAACTAATATTATTACAAATATAATTTTATATATACATAATGTATATATAACATATTATATATAAACACATTTTTAAATTTATATTTTAAATAATATGAGAATGATGAAAAAAAAACAATTTAAAAATATAATTAAAAAGAGATGAGACACTTATTTTTTTAAATAATTTATATATATATATATTTATTTTTATAATAATATATTTATAAAATAAATTTGTGTATGAAAATTGATAATTTTTTAAAAACAATAATATTATGTTTCTTAAAATTTTTTATCAAAGTGTTTACATAATTGATGTAGTAATATTATATTAATTTTATATCATATTATATAATATGATATAAAATTAATATAATATTGTCACGTTAACATTTTTAATAAAATTATTATATAAACGTATCATTACTCTTTTTAAAAAGCAATTTAAAGCTACTACGTCTGTCTCTAAAAGTAAAAGTTGACCATTTTCTTTGTAAGAGTGGAATGGTCGTTGAGCTTCAAGACGTGGTGTCGTTGGTTCGCCTGCCTTAAAAGTCGTTGAAATTCTCAGCAACGAACCAATGACAGAGTCATATTTAATCGGGTCACTTAAACCCGAGCCATTGACCGTCTGATAATTAAAGTCAATTAAATCAGTGGAAGGAACACCAGAGTTAACCTACTCTTTAAGATATAAAATCAAAACCTCCCTGACTCGTACTGCTCTATTTCTTATCGACATTTGACCCTGTTTCTTCGCTGCTTCATTTCTCTCCTCCAAGTTCTTCGTTCGCATCGATTCTCAGGTGAGTAAGTTTATTATCTGTAGAATTTCTGTTAAATTATAATATGTATTTTTTCTTCGATTGTTCATCTTGTCATTTGTGGAACTTGTAGATATTGAATTGGTACTCTTACTACTCCTACCTTCCGTTTGGTTGCCGAGAAAAAAATGGGGAAAACGAAAATAAAATTTTAATTTCCAGTCTTGTCTTTCATGTTATTTTTGTTTTTTAAAAAAGGATAATATCGCTTCGAACTAGTCCAAATAGTTGTATTATGCTCAGTGGAGTGGAGCCTTTTTGTTTCCAAATTTCGAAACATTTTTAAGTTTTAAATTTTTTATTTATTCTCTCTTTAACCAAACGGAGTTGAATTTTTATCTTTTCGTTTTTCCTTTTCTGATCAATTATCCGGAGATATTCAACAGCGGTTGCAGTATTCGTTTGGGTGATTAGGGTTTTTTACTCCCTGACCTTTTTGTTGCCCTTTTGAATTTTGATTGTCAAAGGTGATGTTGTTGCCTCTCTCTCCCTCAACCCCCTATTGTTGTTTCATAGCGTGAAGGTCCGAAGGATGATTTGTTTCTCAATTGTTGTTCAAAATAAAAAATTTTAGTGTTTAACTCTGCATGTTTGAGTGGTTGTTGATGATGATGATGATTATTATTTTTGTTGCTCTTATATAAACTTGTGTTAGTTGCAGTCAGATTTTTAAAATATAATTCTAAACAAGAAATGTTCGTATTGGATTTTTACAGTTCTCAACATGGGCACCAAATTTAGAGCCAGTTTGGTTACTCTTCTTCTTTTGTTCCTTTTGTCTCCTACGGTCTTCTCTGCATCCAATGATGGATTGATTAGAGTTGGACTGAAGAAGAGGAAACTGGACCATGTAGACCGCCTTGCTGGGCATATTGACACTAAGGAAGGGGAATTATCAGGAGCTTCTGTAAGAAATTATCGTCTCCATGATAATGTGGGGGGTTCTGACACTGATATTATTGCACTAAAGAACTACATGGATGCTCAGTATTTTGGTGAGATTGGCATTGGAACTCCCCCCCAAAAATTTACTGTGATATTCGACACTGGAAGTTCTAATCTCTGGGTGCCATCTGCAAAGTGTTATTTCTCAGTGAGTTTCTTTCAATTGATGTTCTCAAGTTCCCAATCATCCAAATCTCTAGGTCACTGAGTATGGTTTTGTATGTTGATGCAGGTTGCTTGCCTTTTCCATTCCAAGTATAAGTCAGGCCATTCAAGTACCTACAAAAAGAATGGTGCGGTCCCATTTAATGGTTCTTTTAAGTATTACATTAATATTCTCTATGCAGAGGTTTCATCCCCATCCATCTTAGTAATTTAACCATTCATGGAAACAGGGATGTGCACCAATGACCAAGCTAGGGTTCAGAGAAATATGAAATTTGAGTTCCAAGAGCAGAAAATATCTGCACCAATAACTACTAGTTTATATCCTCTTAATCCATATCGAGAAATCAGGAAATTGGAGCAATACCTGCCCATGCATAAAGGGTGAGCCTGATATTACAATGGGCCTACATAATATTACCCTAAAGTATAGATAGTTTACATCTATCTAAGCTAATTACAAGGAAGTTTACAGACTGCTTATCACACTTTGTATCTATGATTTGTGGTCATTGATTATTAACTAAGTTTACCTCATTCTGATGGTTTGGGAAGGTTTTACATCTGTTGACCCCCTTCGTAAACATGTCTTCCTTGAGTGGGGATCATTGACAGTTACTTTTGCAGAGAAAACTTGAACTCTCCTTCTAAGGTCTATATGTACTAATAAAAATGCATCACACTGTGCATGATCATGTATATTAGAACTGTTAATTTTCCATTTTATGCATTCCACTCCATCTGTGAAACTACTTGTGCATACATTGTACTTAAATATGCATGTTTGCATGCATGCATCAGTGACAACTATATGTGGCATTACAGTTTGAAGTCATCAATTGAGCTTGGTTGATAGCTAAACCCAGCTACCCACCATCTCTAGTATGGAAGTGTCATTTGGAATACATTGACCATCTTTTCAAATTCCCTTCATTGTGTGTGTTAGTATGTGTGAAATTATCTGTGCCTTCGTTCTTGATGCAGGGAAATCTGCTGCAATTCATTATGGAACTGGAGCTATCTCAGGATTCTTCAGCCAAGACCATGTTAAACTTGGTGATCTTGTTGTTAAAGAGCAGGTAAATTTGAGGAAATTGAGCATTTTGGATACCTTCAATTTAGTATTTTAGTTAGATTTTTTCTATTCTAAAGCTCCTAGTCATTAGGATTTTATTGAGGCAACAAGAGAGCCAAGCATTACATTCTTGGCGGCCAAGTTTGATGGTATACTTGGACTTGGATTTCAAGAGATATCTGTTGGCAATGCTGTTCCTGTCTGGTATGCTAAAGCATCTGTGCTTTTAATTTCTCATTGCTACTTGATAGAATTGATAATTGCATTATATAATTTGTTTAATTTACCCTATCACATATCACAATGCTCTTGTGGGTGGACCTTTTCTTTAAAGTGGTTATTCCACTTCTTCTACATTTTTATCTAGGTGAGAGCATTAGGATTATTTCATAATCGAGACATTTGCAACCTTTATAGGTACAGTATGGTCAATCAAGGTCTTGTTAAAGAACCTGTTTTTTCATTTTGGTTTAATCGCAATGCTGAAGAGGAAGAAGGGGGTGAAATTGTTTTTGGTGGGGTTGATTCTAATCATTACAAGGGAGAGCACACATATGTTCCTGTGACAGAGAAAGGCTATTGGCAGGTTGGCTTTCTGAAATGTCCCACTTTTGTTTGCCACAAATTAATTAAGTTTTCACATGTTATACTTTCTTCTTGCTAAATTAGTTGTTTCTCTTATCTACAGTTTGATATGGGTGATGTCCTAATTGGTGGCGCAACTACTGGTAATTACATTCAATTACTGTTTTTGTCCTTGTTATGGAGACATAATTTTTTTTCTTTTCTTTTCTTGTTCTTGTTCTTGTTATGGTCTTGAGAAACAAGTGTACCACTTTTCAGGATTTTGTGCTGGTGGTTGTTCAGCAATTGCAGATTCTGGAACCTCTTTGTTGGCAGGGCCAACTGTATGTATACCCAGCCATATATGCAGATACAATTTCATGTTTTTTACTTTCATATACCTTCTTAAGTGCTACAAGATAGGTTGAGCAGCAGAGATAGTGCACCTGAAAAGCATGTGGTATCAAGCTTTATTGTTTGGGATAGGGGCCATTGCCCGGCGCGATGATAAAATTTGCGGGCTGTCAAACCTGAAAATGTGGTAGCCACTTTGTATAAATAATGTCAAATGTTGTGTCTATTTCTAGTCTACCACTCAGAACACCTTGCATTGGCTTATTTATTTATTTATTCTAAAATTGTTTCAGGTTTTAAATGAGTCACATTCCTCCTTCACTGTAGGACTGTCATTAGGTTGCAGAGCTGAATTAAATTGTAATCTGACCTGATTAAAGTCCGATTTTGTTGTGGATGAAGATCCATCAGGTCAAATTTGAATCCAGCTTAGGAAATCTGGTTTTAATTGGTAGAACTCAAATCCATGTAGATTTGAGTTCATTTAAATATAACAAATTGATATTTATCGTTAAGTCATGTATATTTTTACAATCAAGTAATTTAGAGGCCAATACTACACTGTTATGAACCTAACCCCCCCTCCCCCCCCCCCTCTCTCTCTCTCTCTCTCTCCATACAATGCATATTATAAAATATATTACTTATGTTGATAGTAAAACTCAGACGACTTAAAATTTTGGTACAAGGAGTTGGAATTTAACCTGCATCTTGCCAGATCTGCATGGAATTCAACCTGTTTACACCCCCACTTTATTGTCATATTTTTACTTACTTCAAAGGTGTTAAGATAACACATGTGGTCATATGTTTGAAATCTATGATCCATAATATGGTTTTACCACAATTCTTTTCATGTGAGCACGTCCCAATAATTTCCGTTTGAAGCCCAATATATGTGTTTTTGCCCTCATAGGTGCTAGGTTATGAAGTACGGATACTCTATTTTGCCTCACATATCCATGTCGGATAAGGACATGCTTGGAATTTGTTTGAAATTTGAATCATGAATGTTGATTGTTAAATTAAATTCTTAAATTTTTATTTAATGGCTTTTTATTTTGATATATTAATAATATTTACCGATTTACGTAATTTATGTATTTTTCTGCCAATTTTGATTAACATAATATTAAAATTTTATTATATAGTCATATAAAAAATATAAAAAAATATATTCAACGTGTTCTCAATGTATCCGTGTCCGTGTGTTCGTGTTGTATCGTATCTATGTCTATATCTGTGTTTCTTAGGTGCTAGGTGTATCAGTGTTCAAAGCAATTATAGGACCCTTTAAAGCTTGCATCTTGTTACCCCGTAACTTTCTCTGGCAACTGATTGAGCCAAAACTTTACTCAGTTATCTTATGCTACACATGTTCGACCACTTGCACATTTTATTTATTTTTTGTTTACATCTATATAATTAAGCATGCTTTATCTATCACATATTCTATATATATAATTTGGCATGCTTGGAGACAATGACGTGTCAGCGTTAGACATGTATAGAAGTAATTCCTAAAAGCTTGGGATATATCATTACCAATCAAGGGAAAATGAAAGAAGTATAAAATCAATTTAATTTAAGCTAGCTCACCATTCACATAAATTTATACCCAAATGTTGCCCATTCATGGATATTTGCATCAAAGCAGACAATAACTCACTTTAACAGAGGTCTAGGTGGGTGGTTACCTAACCCCAATGGGCACGTGAAATAGTTGTGTTGGACATGGCGTAACATATGTATGGGTGTGGATCGATAAAAAAAAAAACATATGTATGGGTGTGGGGTATGTGTCAGACACAAACTGAATAGCATGGCCAAATAGAGGGTGGTTATTAACCTTCCTATTCTGTTATAAGTTTGTTAAGGAACTTTTGTAATAGTATGTGACATTGATGTTTCGAAATGAGTGAATTATAAAACTATTATTTCCGGAAAGGTTGTGTTGTATGAATAACTCAGTTTACCTCAAGGTTCAGTTTGAAATTAGGCACTTAAGCAATACAGTCATGTTCTCATATTCTAAGATTTGAGCCATAGATGAATCTTACACTGACACAAATCTGCACCTAGTTACCTGAACAACTAGATGCTGTAGGTATCCTAAGTTCCTTACTGACCACTAACGACTGACCACCTAAGTTTACATGGATCAAGCACAGCACCTAGTTCAGGTGACTTCCTAGGCATTTGGTTGATTGGTTGGCACCCTGCTGATTGCTTTGCCACTCCAGCATAATATTCTGTGCTGGCTTTTTATCTACTTGCATTTATGTGGCACATATATTTTGAAACTGGTACTGATATGTCAAGATTTATGTTTGTTTATTTCCAATGATGTAGTTATAAGGTTGTACTCTGTTTTGTTTGCTTGTTTGCGAGACGTGTTCTCCTAAGATATTATCTTGTGTCCCTCATTGATCAGTTTTGGTTTGAAGCCTGGCATATGCTTTTTATATGAATCAGTTCTTTTTTTTTTTTGGGCGATTCTGTACTGCTAATCTGCAATCATGTTTCCTCAATATATGTGACAACCTGTGACTGGTGCCCTTCATTAATATCACATTTTCAGACTGTCATAGCTCAAATCAATCATGCTATTGGAGCCTCGGGGGTTCTAAGCCAGGAATGCAAGACAGTGGTTTCACAGTATGGAAAAACCATACTGGACATGCTGGTAGCAGAGGTACATGATGATATGTTGTGCTTTTTGTTATTATAATTATTATTATTATTATTTTTTTTTGGGGGGGGGGGGGTGTTATAATGATAAATGTCGAGAAATATTTATGCGATTAGCATTTTAAGTTCTTTTGCCACACGTTATCTTGCAATTCTGCACCTTGTGACTGATTTCTTCTTTTACTGGCATGTTTTATAGGCAAAACCCCAAAAAATTTGCTCCCAAATTGGTTTGTGCTCTTTTGATGGCACTCGGGATGTAAGGTCAGGTTCTACTTGTCTTTTTGTTGTCTTGTAATAGTAGTCATGGTTATAGCAATCATCATTGTGATGCTCATAAGTTGTAGCAATCATCATTGTCACGCTCATTAAATAAAAGTCATCATCTTCATATTAGTGTTATTGCTTATGGAACATTTCATCCTAAAACATCAACTGCTTCGGCTGCTGCCTCTATTTTTTTGACATCAACAAAAGTTTAATTACTATTTGTAGAATACCTTCATATTAGTGCTATCATTAATAAAAATATATTTCCTTACTTAATCAAATAATAATAATCATAATAATTAGATTATTGCTTATGAAACATTTCATCCTAAAACATCAACTGCGTCAGCTGCTGCCACAATTCGTTTAGCATCAACAACTATTTTTACATCTATTTGTAGAATATTACTCCTTGTTATGCACACTTGGTCAGGAATATATGTCTGATGACTCTGAACCAAGAATTAATTTTAAATATGTCTCTACAGCATGGGCATTGAAAGTGTCGTGGACAAGAACAGGGACAAGTCATCTAGTGGTCTGCATGACACTGTGTGTTCTGCTTGTGAGATGGCAGTTGTATGGATGCAAAATCAACTTAGGCAAAATCTGACAGAAGATCGAATCTTGAATTATGTCAATGAGGTGAAGTAGCCTTTCTATCTTATCTTTCTGGAGAAAGTTCCCTAGCTGTGGGCTCATGGCCTCAGTTGCAATTGCAGCTCTGTGAACGAATACCTAGTCCAATGGGAGAATCTGCAGTTGATTGTAGCAGTCTAGCTTCCATGCCCAGTGTTTCCTTTACGATTGGTGGTAAAGTGTTTGAACTCTCCCCGGAGCAGGTAACTATAATATATGCATGAATTGCATTTAGCCTGTAGATATGTAGCAGGTAACTATAACTTGCTTTTAGCCCATATATATGGAGAAGTTTTTGGGTGAATTGGGTGCATGGACTAGTACATTGTCTCACCCTAGAACCTATCCTTTCCCAATGGGACCACACAGTCAAAATTTAAGGATACAAAAAAGCTGTTTTTTCCCTGCATGACAAAATAATTGGTCGGGTTCATTGACTTGGTCATTGGATCCGGTTCACCTAAAAACTTCTCATAGATATTCTTAGCATTTTACTTTTGAAGAGCTTGTCAGACTGATGTAAACGTCGGGACTATTGAGTTCATGTCTATGACATCAGTTGACGATCTAATGATTACAGAAGTTGGCCTTCCATCATAATTTTTTTCTTTTTGTTCTTATTATTTAATCATTATTTGCATGATAAGTGTTTTCTTATCACTTGAGTTAATTTCTATTTTTTTTGTTTTATTTATACGATGGTGATCTCTGATCAGTATGTCCTTCAAGTTGGTGAGGGAGTTGCAGCACAATGCATTAGTGGATTTATGGCTTTAGATGTGCCCCCACCTCGTGGACCTCTCTGGTATTTTCCTCATATGGCTGCATCTAGTATCTTTTAGCTTTCATCTCCATTTTTGTTGATAGTAATTGTGCATAGGAGCTAGTGGTTACCATGAACTGGTGGTGTTCAAAGCTACTGATTGAAACTGCGCACAATGCACACATTTGCAAATGTTCACATTGTCCTAAATGACAAATGACCCGGTTAATATCGTCTGTTCTAGATTCATATGTGTTTAGGGATTTCTTAAGTCTTTTTGTCTGTAGTTCAACTGGTTAGCCGCAGATACACTGAATAAGAAGTTAATTGATTTCATACTATTTCAGATTCAAGATATTCACTTAGGTTTGTTGGTTTTAAATAATTCTTGCTATTGTTTGCTCATGTGATGCAGGATCTTGGGAGATGTTTTTATGGGTCACTATCACACGGTGTTTGACTTTGGTAATATGACTGTTGGATTTGCTGAAGCAGCTTGAAATGCATGGTCCTTCGTTTGCCTCTTCAATCTCCACTCTATTATGAAACCTCTACACCATGTGTTTGTATTATTACATGTGATTGTACTTGACTAATATTTGTATCTGTATCTGTATATATTTGGAAACATGTAACTTCATCTTTTGTGTGGGAAAAGAAAAATAATTCTACCAAATACTATAAAACAACTATATGATTCCAGATGTGGAGATGATTCCAGATCCATTCAATTCTATCCTTCCCTCTTTTTTTGATTGGTTTAACATAGTGAATCTTCACTTTGGTTTCGGAAATTACCAACATTTGACTGTCTTTTGAAGGCAGTAAAATTTTACTATTTATTGAGAATACAATAATTTACTATCCAAAATGTAATTTTTTTTTCTTTGAAAATTTTATATTAAATATGGATCTTGTATATATTTTGATTTTTAGAGTTTAAATATTTAAGTTTTTAATAAAAAGACAAATTTATATATTGTGAGTTAATTGAATTTTGAAAATTTAAAATTTTTTCTTGATAGTTGGATGCATTTAATGGAATGAGTTAGGCTATTTAAAAAAAAAATACCGGAAGGATAATTTAGTTATAAAATAATCAAAGGATTTGCAGAGTTAATATATTTAAGAGTGAATCTAGTGATAATTTTTTATTATTTTTTTCTACAACGTTAAAAAGCCACAAGTACCCTGTATATTTCTTCTGTCACTTTAATGAGTTGCTGCTAAAATTTGGCATTTGCCAAAACTTATAACAAATATAGCACAAAATTTGGCATGGCTAAATTATAAAGTCCTACGTATCATACTAGTAATTTTAATGTATGTGTCATTTGATACTAAAATACCAAATTTTAACAATTCTATTCCAATACTAAAATATTATCTTTTAGCATAACAATAATTTTTTCTTGATAAAATAGCATGAACTTCACATTCATTTGGCATTTACTTGATAAAGTAGTATAGACCCCATATTTGTTTGGCATATACAAGTTGTATTTTATGAATGTCATAAAATAATATTAGCTACTCTAAATGCCAAATATGGCATTGGAAATGACATTGCCTTTTCTTGGCAAGCCAAATGAAACATTATTGGAGCAATTTTTTTTTACATCAATGCCAAATTTTAAAATGGGCACATCAAATGGCACATTGGAGAAGCTTGCATTGTCATTTTTTAACTAGCCAAATAACACCCTATCATAACGTTAACTTTAATATTAGTGCCAAATTATGAAATTACCACATCAAATGATACACACATTGAAGTTGCGACAATGAAATTTGGACTTTTATGCCATTTTTTAGTACTTAAATCCCAGGCGGCACAAACAGCGGAGATGCTATAAGCTTTCAAATGTTTTTCTCATAAGGCGAACCAAACACTTGACATGAGGGGGTTGAATTAGCAATTGGGCACAGATGTGGCAGCAATTGTGTGAGAACTCTAGTCCTGTGCCATTATGGTAGAGACACAATTGATCAAGGATTGGGGTAAAAGGTTAAATTCTCATTGTTAATCATACAAGGAATACATATATATCTTTATATATATATATATATCTATATATATATATATATATATATTCTAGTGGCCCTCGGCCTATTTGAGGCAACTAATTTTTCTTGGCTCTGAACCTAAGGATGACAGTTATTGTGCGAATGCATCTGTACGTATGAGAATAAGGAAAAAAAAAAAAAAAGAGAGAAAATATGAAAGCAAAAGAAAGAAACATAATAAGAATGACATACAAATTTAGTTATTGAAGTATTGCTCACTTCCAAGTTCCATGGTTCATAGTGAGACAAATCAAAATTTCTCACATAACAAAACTATTACATATGAGAGAGATTAAGATGTTGATTTAAGATGGTAGAAAAATTGAAAAAAGAGATGTGCAGTGCTATTCCCTTTGCTCTACTACTGAAGTTTTACATTTCCGATGCTCTTCTTATACTCTTCTAATTGATCTTGACAAAGATGACCAGCCTCAATAAATCCACTTGCAAATAGGAATTTCATGTGATGCTTCTTATGTATGCAATGACTTTAGGGTGGTTTTGTATGGGATTCCATTCTTCTATTGCATTCTTGTTCATTAACAATATGACATTGGAACACTAAATAGAAATTAATGTTTTTCGCAGTTGAAATGAAGTATGTCTTCTTTTTAATTTATATATTTTCTTTTATCTACACTTATTTATTTATATAAAACCTTAGAAGGTTCTGTAACTTGAAAGGGAGAAAAATAAAGTTTGTTTTTCACCTTTTCTTGTTTGATTATTCTGGGTTGGGGTCACCTTGGATGGACCCTTGAAGTAGCCCTTTTACTGCACTCATGGTCTTGGGTACGACAACTTGAACCATGGGTTTACTGCTAAGTTTGGTTCAAACATGTGATGAATGATGTTGGTTCTGTATTGTATTGATAAAATTTCAAAGTCATTGTATAAGAAGCTTGAGATAAGAGTATCCGAGTTGGGGGTTCTATGAGTAAGAAAAGGGCTACTCTCTTTTTATAGCTCACCCAAAGAAGGTTCCACCTGCTTAGAAACCTTCTGCACTTTTATTTTGTATTTGTGTTTGCAAAACTATTCCGAGAAACCTTCTGCACATTGAGATTCGAATTCGAGACTCTAATATCATATTAGATTATTAATTATTATAAAAACTTAAATTATTAGATAAGTTTTTACTATTCCAACAATACCTGGTAGGACATATTCACAAAAATTGAACAAACTTGAAAACAGTAGTAGGTTTGAATCAATGGATTCATTGACATGATCCAATTCCAAGGCTCACGTTTAAAAGTGCAGCTTGCAGCAATAGGGTTTCAGTTAAGCCATCTATTTCTTTGGTGCAACTTATACAGACACAGACACTCACAATTGAAGTGCCAACATCTCATCTAATCTACCTTATGACCGACCTCTCCCATTACGCCAATAGAAAAGAAAAGGTGACTCAAATTTTGCATAACGGAACGTCAAAGCAAAACACAGAGCCTAACCACCTCATCAGTGCAAACCCATTTTCCTCACTCTAAAAGAAGCCACGTTTGTTATCCCATTAAGTCACGTGAAAATTTTTTCCAATCAACATTTTTAAATGACGTTCTTCATGCAATGAAAAAGTTCTCGTCCCTTCTAACCCAATGCTACAATCCCCTATGAGTTTGATTAATTAACAAATTTAATTTAAAGTAATTTCCTTTTTCTTTTCGATTTAATCTTAAAAGAATTTAGAACAATATTATTTAAATTAGGAAGTTATATTTAGGTCAATCCTAACTATACTTTTACTCTTGATTGAGTAATGATAAATGTTTTATTTCTCATAATTTACATTTGTTCTAACTTTTTTACAAAGATGGATCCACCCCCCGTAAAACTTATCATTGAACCTCGCTTTTGTTAGAGAGATACGACAAAGGAAAGTTACGAGAAAAGATAGATATTTCATTTTTCATATATATATATATATACATATATATCTCACTTTTGTCTTACTTCTTTTACAAAAATAAATGGATTAATTACGCTTACCTCCTTTGTGATTTTTAATAATTTCAAATACCTCATTTGTGGTTTGAAAATCTATACTATTCCTCTATCAGTCTTTGTCCCCAAACTCCGTTAGGGGAAATTTGCAATTCTATTAAAGGAAATGCTATGCTTCCCTTATATTTATTTCAAATTTTACATCTCAAATGATGTGTTACAGTAATATTAGTAATGTATTAAGTCTTGTAATTAATGTGCTATAATAAAATTTTATCATGACACTGTTATTTCATTTGTGATAGAGATTTAAAATGTGTAAGATTATTCTATTATTATAAAATTATATAAATGATAGACTTGAAATTTATAAGAAAAAAATGAATTATATATATTCTCAAATATAATTTAAGAGAGAGAGAGAGAGAGCCCCACTCACCAATAAGGGCCCCTAATTTGAAGGGAAAAAGAATGATTCAGTTTCCGCAATGTATTCTATGTATTTTAAAAAAACACGCATGATTTCCATGCACTCAATACTTTAATCGTTTCCCACAAAACAAATAAAACGTTGACACTCCACAACCCTCGCACCTCAAACAACGTGTCGCTCAATGCACAGTCGGAGTTGTGGACCCCACATTCTCCTTCCGTCAAGACGCAAAGGGCGTTAACACACGTGACTTGCGTGCGAGTAAAGCCACTTAATCATTTGCTACCTTAGACGTCACGCATCATACACACATCACACATTATATATCTATTATTAAAGGATTTTCCTACTTACTTTTACTTTTCATGCATCATGCAACCTTATTTCACAATCTCATTTCTTCAATAACAACATTTTTTTATTCATACTGTCACATGAGTTATAATAATAATTATGTTATTGGGTCTCGTTTATTACCATTATAAATAAATGACTCCCATACCTTATGTCTATGGGGGGACAGTGTCCCAAAGTTCTGGTATTTTGAATTTTTACCTTTTTTTTTTGTTATATAAATTTTTTAAAAAATTAAGAGTTATTCCCTAATTTTTATTTATATTTTCAAAAAACATTTTCTTAATTTTTTTTCAATACTCCTGAAATATATAGTCTTGTCAAATAATATGTCACATTATATTATGTACAACGTGCAAGACAGAATTTTGTGATACAAATTTAAGAAACACGCTCCTCACACTGAGCTCAAATTCGGTGCATAATGTGTGCAAACAGCATAGTTGTATGTGTGTGTATATATATATATATCCCACTCCCTAATATACTTTTGCACTTCAAAAAATAACCTTATAACTATTAAAATAATAATTTTTTTAGAGTTCAAATATTAATTTTAGAGTGGAAATAGGACTACCCTATATATCTATATATATATATATATATATATGGATTCTATTAATTAAGATGCGTTACGACCCACCAACTAACCGAACTAATTTGAAGGGAGGTAGATGGCAGGGTTAGTGTGTGTAAACTGTTAAGATGGAAAGTTGCGCCGACACACCTCAATGTGGTTGGTCTCTTATATTTTTTATTTTTTTTTATTTTTGATAACCCGGTTGCTCTCTTTTTGTCTTTTACTTTATAACTAAATTCTTACCGACTGCGGCTGCTGCTATTTGCTAGTGTTAAATTATTGATTTGAGTCAATTGCCTGATCACTTTTGGTATTGGTTACAACTTCGTCTCACACCCCTTCTTGCCTTTTTTTTATTGCTGTCATTTTTCTTTTTAACTTCTCTTTCACATTACCATTTTTTTCATTTTATTTTTTTGGATGAAATATTTGATTCTCTCAATACTAGAGTGGAGCTTCAAATTTGGACTATTGAATTACCTATAAATATAACTGATGCTACACTTTTTAGCTCGCAAGAAATCTGGGCCCCGCGACCTGAAAAACACTCAAAAAGAAGGAATCAGAGGGCCACCGGATTGGCTCGGCACTACAAGAATATCCACCTTTTCCGACGCACATTCCGTTGTCGGAAAAAAAGTAGTCGGTCCAATGATTATTTACGACGAAAAAAAGTTAACGTCGGGTTTAATTAATATTATCGACTCAGTTTTTTACCGACAGTAAATTTAGTCGGTAAAAGTGAATAATTACCGATGAAAAATAGTACTGTCGGAACTGGTGAGTTTTTCCGACGCGTAATAGCGTCGGAAATATTAAAGACCTTTTCCGACGTTGATATGGGTCGGAAATAGAGAATAATTGCCGACAGCAAATAGTACGGTCGGAAATGGTTATTTTTTCCAATGCTATTATGCGTCGGAAATATTAAATACCTTTTCCGACATCTGTATGCGTCGGAAATAGAAAAAAATATTTAAATATAATGTCGTTTTATGAGCTTTGGAATTCGCGTTACCGACGACAATCAGTAAAGTCGGAAATAAGTATTTATTCCGACGTTGTTATGCATCGGAAATATAAAGCTATTTTTTCCGATGTTTGGATTGGTCGGAAATACCAAAATATTTCACTCCCTCCCTCCCTGTCCCGCGCATCTCTCTCTGACCTCTCTCTTTTTCGCGCGCCTCTCTGAATCTCATCTCTATCGCTTCGCGCACCTCTCACGATCTAAACTCTCTCATCTCTATCTCTTCGTTCACGTTCCTCTCTCGATCTGAACTCTCTCATCTCTCTCTCTTTGGCGACTGATTTCTCTCGGTCTAGCCACTCTCGGCAGAAAGTTTTTCTTGCAAATTTGTTGACTGTGTCTCTTTTGAGGAAAAAGAAGTTAATCCATTTTCAGTAACCGTCCTCAAATTCATTGTCCACTTTTACCCCGTTTAGATCTACCTTTATGGCTTTATGTGGCTTTTAATTTCAATTTTGTTGATTTTTCTTTTGCTTAATGGTTTTTTCTATTAATATCTTGTGAGAGTTTCTGAATTTTTTGTTTAATTTTTTCTTCCACATTTTTGTTTGTTCTGCTTGAGCTTGATTCCTTCCCAGTTGTATTGTCTGATATAGTTTTAATTTTGAATCCCTTGTATTTACAGCTGGGAATTATCCAAGGATCGGGGCTTCAGTAGGGAAGTGAGCAGCATTGGCAATGTTTCTTTGTTGAAATCAAAATCTGTATGTTCTTTTGTTGTCCAACTTTCACTTTTGCTCCATTATACTTGTACTGCAGCAGGTAGACTTCATGGTTATGGGCAACAAATTGGCAAAATTCTAATTTTCCAGGAGAAGAAACAATTTGGCGAGAAAGCTTTCTTTCTTTTCTTTGGCGATTTAGAAGGGAAATGTTTAGTTGTTGCAGTTCAGTGGGGATTAAATAATAAAAAAATCACTGAATTTTGAATGGTTAGCACAATCAGATAGAGAGCAGAAGAAAGTAAGCTCATGTTAGATAGATATTCTTTTTTAAAAAAATAAATAAAAGAAAGTGAGCAGGTGCATAGTTTCATCTTATGTGGAGTATTAGTTAGCTTCCATTTCTATAAAACATCAAATGGGCTTATATTGACAGATGTTTCATCTGGTGTCTTCATGCATTGCTGACTTTATTATTTGAAAGAAGTTGTACTCACTCCTTGAAGCTTTTATTGTCATTGCTTGTTATATGGGATGACTGAAGGTTGACACATGGAGATGCATTTTAGTTATACATTTTGGCTTTCTTTTAAAGTTATTTGCAAATTGCCTAATTCTATTTTTACTAGCAATAAGATATTAGGGAAATTTTGAACTCAGCACAACTTTCCCTATGACTTGTGAAAGTTCTACTTTTCAGAGAATTAATAGTTGGTTCTATATCAAGTGTAGACACAGCAGCAGGATATAATGCTATGGCAAGCTGTTTTATCTTCCCTACTTTTTCTCTTTGTTGCTTCCTCTCTCTGTCTCACTATTCTTATTTTATGTTTTTGCAGGGGATATCTAGCTCCAGAGTATGCTTTGTTAGGGCAGCTTACAAAAAAAGGCAGATGTATATAGTTTTGGG
Organism: Nyssa sinensis; assembly: GCA_008638375.1. Taxonomy (NCBI): domain Eukaryota; kingdom Viridiplantae; phylum Streptophyta; class Magnoliopsida; order Cornales; family Nyssaceae; genus Nyssa; species Nyssa sinensis. The sequence continues at coordinate 219,365 of VIRR01000431.1, forward strand.
GTGCTTATACTTGAAATAGTGAGTGGCAGAAGTAGTAGTAAGGCAGCATTTGGAGAGGATCTGCTATTTTTGGTGGAATGGGTAAGTTTGAACTTCTTTCATCAATTACGCTGAAATGAGTGGGTAATAGTTTACTATTTCCGACGCCTTTGGTGGTCAGAAATAATATTTTATTCCGACTTTGAATATGGTCGGTATTAGTTGAATATTTCCGACGCTGACTATGGTCGGTATTATTTGATTATTTCCGACGCCTTTGGTGGTCGGAAATAATATTTTATCCCGACGCTGAAATATTTGCATCGGAAATAATATTTTGTGACCAGTTTATTACCGACCGTGTTGTTTGACGTTTGGTATTGGTCGGTAATGTGTATTTCCGACGCTAATGTTGTTATTTTCGACACCATGATGTGTCGGAAAAAACCTCATTTCTTGTAGTGCGGGCGGTAGCCGCTCTGATGCTTAAGTAAGTAAACTGAATTGAAAAGACTGTAATGAAAGTCAAAGAATGAACATGAAAATAAAGCGTACCTGTAGAGTTTAATTTATAGACTGTGGCCTTCCTAAGTTGATTAAGATTCGGAGCCATGAAAATATGGATTTGATCATCGGAGATTGTAGTTACCATGTTAGACATCGTATCAGAGTAGAGATATCCGTGTTGTGGCAGTTTCCTTGTAAAAGACTGTTTCCTTATTCCCTACTCGGCAGATGTTAAGGAAATAACGAGGTCGGAACCATACGGAATACTGAGTGAATACTGTTCAGAGCATCAGCTCTGGAGGATAAGCACATGAGAGTGCTCTGAAGGCTTCGCCTGTTCTGGATGACCGAGTTTTATCATATCCGTAAGCACACGTGTCTCAAGATGATTGGTGGGTCGGTTTGTGGTATATCAATAACATAAGATTTCACATTTTGTTGGGTCATTAGAATTTGAACTCTAATAACCCTCACCTCCTATTTCGATGCTCACATCGGGACTCAAAATCATAAATTTTTTTTTTTTGAAGAGACGTGATGCTACTCAGTCATGTTAGACTTCAACACGAGATTAATGATAACATTTCTTTTTTCTATTATTGATGAAGCAATTAGCGTATGCATATGTATTTCGTGTAACAGGGGTTGAGATTAGTGAATGATTTTAATTGCATTTTAAGATTTGAAGTGTGGGTTCTCAAGGAATGTAATGCAAGCATATGACTGAGGTCATTAAATTAAAAGTATCTTAATAAGATAATTTTGGGAGTAATTTGAGGGAAAAATTATTGTGAAGTTTGAAATCATTGATTCCGGTCACTCATAAGCTGTCATGTATCAAAATATTGAGTTTTTAGAGGATAGAAAAATCCGAATCAAATAGTAGTTTCTCCATTTGAAGGGTGCTTATGCGGTAATGCGATTGTAATCTCTTTTAAGTCCAAAAAGAAAAAGAGGGACGGAACAATGGAGTGGTTTAATTCATAGGCATGTATAGATGACCGACCCATCATTAATCTCTGTTTGGGGGACAAATTGTCCAATGAAGCTATTGAATTTAAGAAATCATTATGGGTTTGTGCACTTTTACCATATTGGAACTCCCAAAGTCTTGATTTAGAAGCTATGGATCACTATGGAAGACTATGGCATTGAAATGATTTAAATCTTAACATTGTGGAAAAAAAAAGGTACTCTCTTGAAAATGGAACAATACTTGTGCTGGAAGGTCAGTATCAAAAAATGGTAGATAAAAATGCAATAATTTCATTTTCAGAGTGTATTTTAAGACTTTCTTTCTTCCTTTTTAAAAGGGTTTGGTTTTTAATCTGCCTAATAAACAAATCCTTTTTCTTTATCTAAATTTTGCCACCAAAAGGGAAGAGAGTAAGAAAGTGGCAGGGATGTTGCCCTATTTCTAAGCTTGGCGTTGGCCAAGTAAATGAATGATCAAATTCAGTTATATATATATATATGTGTGTGTGTGTGTCTATATATATATATATATATCATCATAATGTGATCAATGGACTGTTATGATCTCTGTAATGCTCTGTTTTGGGGTGGACTGGTAGAGACCAACTTATTCTAATTGCAAAAATAACCAATGTTTCTGGTTGTTTTGACTTGTCACAAATACCCACTTGTTCATGGTGGACTTTAATACTTTTCCTAACCCAAAGACTTCAATTTTGACTGGATACAGTTATAGTATCTATATATACACACGTATATGTATATATACAGTGCAGAATTCATATACTTAATTTCAACCATCTGCCAAAATTGAGAATACTCAAAATCAACCAATTTGGTGGTTCAACCCACCCCACCCCACTCCCAAAACTATTGACTCCATAATTTAAATTTCAAAGTCATGACTCTCATAGTATACAAAACAACGCATCCAACTTGTGGATAATCCATCGAATCTACCATATCCAACTTCTTTTACCCACAACACACCCACCAAATCAAATCAAATCAAATCTAACAAATATTTTCCCTACTTCCACACCCTTTATCCTAATCTCAAGGGTGCTCACCAAATAAAAAAAAAAGTCCAGGTAAGTAGTATCCAATTTTTTTTCAAACTGATATGATATAAGTAGAGAGTCGTTTAGTGACATTATTTTTTCATTCTCAAAGAAAATAATAAGATTTAGGTCCCCATGAAAAATGAAAGAATAGCGATCGGCCAGCTTTCAAATAAAAAAAATGAAATACTATTTTTTATTTATTTATTAAAATAGTATCTACACCACCTCTTACATGGATTAAGTCTTGTTGTTATAAAATTACAAGTAAAACTCATCTTATGTGAGAGAATGATGTCGAAATATGATAATATAAGATAGTAATCTTAGCATTATCTAACCTAAAAATTACACAGAGTCGTAAAAGTAGAAAATAAAATTTTATTTATGACACGTCTTTAAAGTTAACTTGCATTCCACACGAAACCCTAATGCTATTTAATTAACATAACATGAAATTTATACCACGTGTGACCATGTAATAAGAATACCTACCTTTACACCTTTTTTTTATTTTTTTGGGTCCTCGCGGTTCATTCACTTGGATAGTCGTCGCCCAGGCGGCCCAGCTGTCAAACCCGACCTTATTTTTGACACGTTGAGAACTTCCGTTAAAGGAATCGTCAACTCTAGAGAGAGAAAGCGATAGATACAGAGAGAGAGAGAAGGAGAGAGGCCGCCCATGCCCCACCCAACCAATAAAACATACCTTTCAAAACTCCACCTTATGAGATTCATTATATAAAGGAACTAACCAACTAAACAGAACATCATAAGTCTTGTTCATCTCACCTACACGAAAAATGGACTGGATCAGAGGCCACGCCATCGGCCGGGGGTCATCCGCCACCGTCTCTGTTGCCACCTCTCGCTGCTCCGGTGACATTTTTGCTGTGAAGTCTGTCGAGCTATCCCAATCCGAGTTCTTGCAAAGAGAGCAAAAAATTCTATCCTGTTTGAGCTGTCCTGGTATAGTTAGCTACCTGGGTTATGACATTACTAGAGAGAACAATAAGCTCATGTACAATCTTCAAATGGAGTATGTCCCCGGCGGCACGCTCACCGATGCAATTCACCGCCACGGTGGCCGGCTCAATGAATCGGCGATCGTACGTTACACGCGGCAGACATTAGAAGGGCTAGAGTACCTTCATTCAAGTGGGATCGTGCATTGTGACATCAAGGGTCGGAACATTTTAATTGGGGAAAGTGGCGCCAAAATTGCCGACTTGGGTTGCGCCAAGTGGGTTCACCCAGTGGCCGGTGGTAGCGGCAAGGTCGCGGCGGTACCAATTGGCGGCACGCCGGTGTTCATGGCACCGGAAGTGGCGCGTGGGGAAGAGCAGGGGTTTCCAGTTGATATATGGGCACTTGGGTGTACAGTGATTGAAATGGCCACTGGGGGCTTGCCGTGGGCTAATGTCACCGACCCAGTATCCATTCTTTATAGAATTGCATTTTCCGGTGAATTGCCGGAGTTCCCAGATTTTCTCTCCGACCAAGCAAAGGATTTCTTGAGCAAGTGCCTAAGAAGAGATCCAAAAGAGCGATGGACGGCTAAAGAACTACTTAAACATCCATTTCTTGGGGAATTCAGTTCTCACCCAAAGCAAAGTCAAGATTTTGATTCAAATTCTCCAACCAGTATTCTTGATCAGAGGCTTTGGAGCTCAACCGAAGAATCAAAATTTCAAATTGATCTGGACCACACAAGTTCAGTGAACTCTCCTGCGCAAAGGATCAGAGCGCTGTCATGTTCAGGAGTACCCAGCTGGACAGGGGATGAGGATTGGATCACAATTAGAGACAATAACGGGGAAGAAACCAATGCAGATAGTGGGTCAGTGACAGCTTTGATTAGGCATGAGATGAAGATGGAAGACAGTTAACTTTGAAGAATTGGTATATTATTTTAGATAGCAATGTTAGTTGTAGTAATAGCAGGGCCTGCACATGTACAGAACATAGTGTTGTAAAGAGCAGTCTCAACTTTCAGAGAGACACACACAAATTGTTACTCCTTGAATCTCAATTCTTTTAATTTTTGGAAGTTCCATCTCTGTTTTTTTTCCTTTCTCTTTTCTATATCATTTTCAACTCTTTCTCATCTCCCTAATTTTTAGTCGCCATATTACAAATGTTTGATCTGTAGTCCAGAGAGACAGAGAGAGAAATGGGTGAAGGTCATTGGAAAAATGTCAATCATTGCCTCCACGTGCAATATTTTTTGGAATGAACAGGAATAAAAGAGGAGACCTTGAGGTCAAGCTTTAGGAAATTTCAACCTGTTCCCGGTGGATTATCACAATTCTCCATTTTAAGAGTCGGTTTTACCCACAGGTTGGCTTATTTGAGATAAAAAAGTTTTACTTTTTTAATACACACGATTTTAATTTAAGTCACTTCATACATGTATAGTTGTTAGAATTTTGTTTTTTCACATCGCTTGTATAAAAAAAAAATCGATTTTATAAGATTTCAAATTTTAAAAAATATAATTAATTTGTTAGTTGATAAAAATTAAGTAAAAGAAATTCAAACGGTTAGCTTTGTAAAAGTAATAACAAGTTAAATTAATTTTCATAAATTGATTTTTAATTTATTTTTTTTAGTTTTTTCAAACCATAGTTTTAGACTTTTAGTATATGATGAAGTGTGAAACTAATTTTAAAAGTTGGTTTCACACTTTTGAATGGGACTCTTAGGAGTCATAAAGAAGCGTAGTGGGGCAAATTCCAACTTGTGAGCTCTTGACCCGCCTATCTATCGCTGTTCTCTTTCTCTTGGAAGTTTTAGTTGGACAAGTCTAGATCATTTCTTTCATTGAATAATAGCTGGCAGCGGTTTGGAATATAAGCATAGAGGCTATTTGGGTTCTTTATTTTGACCGCCAAGTTCTTTCTTCTTCCCTAACCTCACCTTGCCTTAAAAAAATGGAGAATTTATTCAGTACAACGATCATTTAACATTAATATTCGATGTACAATGATGGCCTCTCACTAAATATCAACATTTTATAATAAAGAGTAATATTTTTTGTTCCAAATTTTATATTTCAAATGATATGGAGTTACTCTATTGATGGTGGAAGAAAAATGTAATGAAGAGAAGCCAAATCTCGATCACACGACTTCAGATAATAACACGAAGTAATTGTTTCATTGAATGAGTTTTCCCCAAGATGAGATTATTTGGGGTTTTCATTAATTTTGGCTGGAATTTCTTGAGGACAGTTGCAAAGTATCAATATTTTTCTTTAATTGTTGTGTTTGACATGCATTAATCTCATTCGCACGTAGCCAGAATTAAAGAAGAGATTGATATTAAAATTTAGAAGTTCCAGCAATTAAAAATGGCAGTTGGCTACTACCAAATTGCAGCATATTTCCATGGGTGAGACGCAAGCTACGTAACGTCATTAGCTCCCCTGCAGCCAAGTTGTACAAAAAGGACCATCAATCTGGTAAGGAATTTAACTAAGCAAGTTGGAGGCAGCCATTTTTGTAATATAAGTAGTAATATTGTGGCAGCCAAGCTAGCTAGCTAGCAGGAAATTATTAATTTATGCATTAGTTGAGTTCATTATTAATTTGGATTTGGCATCTATAGCTTGACTTGCTACATTTTGAGCCAAATTAATTAAACCCTACCCAAGTTCTGAACCAGGGAATTTGATATTCTGCTACAACAGCTGTAATGTATGTTGTGCAGTAAATATAGCACCTTTTATTGGTTTAGTTCTTGGGCTGGAGTCATTCAATGCCACACGGATTGTTATTGTTTCGTATTTGTTTTAATTCACTGTAAAGGTATTTTGTACTTTCTTTTCATGTTAATATGTAAACAAGGTATAAGGGTAAGGGTAGATTAGATTAACGAGGCCTTAAACCTTGTTTAATAGTTCTCTCTTTTTTCATTATTTCTTACTCCTCTTTTAATTTCTTCTAATCTTAATCTTTGGATTGCACAACTTAACATGGTATTAGATTCGATCAAACTGGGTAAAGATTTTTTTGAAACACACAGAGAAAAACAAAGTTCACACATTTCATTGACATCAGCATTTCATAAGATAATGTCATATCGATGTCAACACGACATCATCATTTTTTGGACAGGAAAATACGTCAATCATCGTCTCCTTTGCCTGATTCTCATTTTTGAAGTTTTTTTTGAAGACATATGAATTCTATTTTCAAATATTTTTGAACATTCGGTCCCTTTTATTTTTCTCGATCTGCAATTCTAGAGAAACATCTTTTGAAGAGAACCATGATCGTTTGATTGGTTTTTTGCAAGCTTTAGTTGATTCTGGCTAATCGACTCTTGGGGTTTGGGCTGCGATTGATTTCTTTCAGGATGTATTTGGTTCGTGGTTTTCATTCAATACTCTAGCCCCTGATTCGTGACCTTACTTGGGCTATTTCTATTGTTTTTGAAGCCACTTGGTGCTCCAGGCCTTGATTCAACATCTCACTTGTGTTCATTTTGACTTTTCTTTTTGGTTTTAGCTTGTTACCTTGGCTAAAGGAAAAGTCTCGGTATTGAAGGATGATGATATAGCTAGAAGCATCACCTCAAAAAAGCTACTATGAAATGTGTTACAACGAAACGACGAAGTAAGTGCAAATTTGTATTAAGAAGATAAAAGCTTGAATACAAAACTTTTCATAATTAAATTTTGCTACTATGTTAAATTATCAATTATTCTAAAAACTTAAATTATTAAAAAAAATTAATAATTTATATCAAACACTAATATATATATATATATATATATATATGCGTGCACGCAAAATACAAACAAGAAGAGTGGCTGCAGTGTTCATGTATGGTGGAGAATAGAACTACTAATTCCACATTTGGGTTAGGTGGTCGCTTCAATAAATTAATTGATCAATCCACATTTAATAGAATTGGTTTTAAAACATTATGAATTTAATTTGCGTTGATAATAATATGAATCAGTTGGAGTGGACCGCAATTGTTTTAAATAACATGAATGACTTGAGACTTTGACGCTTCTTTTCTTTGGATCATTCGTTTGTCTGCATCACTTAAACAACTCTTTTGTCCTCGTCAACCTTTTCTATTAAGACGACTTTGATGGTCAACGCCAGCCAACTCGTGTCGAAGTCTTGTTTGTCAATAAGAGTAAGAATTTTGTTAAGGTGAGACGTGGTAGATGAATTTTTACGATTTTATTAGTCCGTATAATACAAGTATTAATTTAAGTAAATATTTTGTTAGATGAGTTGTAGAAGTCGAATTATTAATATATGTAACATACGTATCTTACGTGTATTATACGAACTAATAAAGTTATAAAAATCTAATCTTGCGACTTACCAAAACAGTTTTCGTAAGAATAAACTTAACTTTATTAATAAAATTAATTTTGATTTCATAAAATTTATAAAATTCAATTATTATAAAATTTGATCTATCTCACACACACACTCATGCATCTAAACTATTTTTATCATTTCAATATATGAATATGTGATGTGAAGTTGATCAATGAATAATAGTAACACATTTTATTAATAGATTTTGAGTCTAGGAAGTCAACCTCTTCCTGGTGGGCTATTTCAAGTGAAGTTTTTAGGTGATAGGGTTTATTGACCAAGATCAAGAATTCGACCAATTAAATCACATCATGAATATATGTATTTTTTTTCTTTTTAAAAATTATTTTTATCTGTGTGACTTAAAATAATTGGCCGACTCTATTAACTACCGGTTCACTTAAAATTTTCTCACTATTTCAATCTTTGCGCTGAATTTTTTGATGAAGTTTTGTTAAATTTGGTGTATGAAGCAGACCAATCAAACTATAACATATATAAATGTTATTTATTTTTAAAGAAATAAAAAAATATATGTTTGTGCCATGACATAAAATAATTAATCAGTCCCATTAACTAAGCCATTGAACCGTTCTCCTAAAAATATCTCCCACATTCTGGAAGAATGCCAGTGGGGCCAATTCCAACTTGTGTATTGTTCTTCTTTTGTCTTGCAAGTTGTAGTTTTATTTGTTAACATTAATAATTATACAAGTCAAAATTTCTTTCTTTCAATAATAGTTGAAAAAGATGCAACCTTATATAGGGGATAGCTATTCACACTTTACATTGTCTGCTTGCACTTCCAAACAATAAAAAAAAAAACTTTTGACCATTTAAAAAAAATTATTTTGGAATGCAACTGCTAATGGGAAGTGTTAAATAGCTCTCTCCTTCAAAAGAAGTAATAATTTATTCATGAATAAATTATATTTATCTCTCCTGATGTTTTTAATAATTACAAACATATCTTCTTATATTTTTGAAATGACATGACTTTTTATATTTTTATTGATAAATTATAAATACCTCTTCTCTAGTCAATTTTTTTTTTCAAAATAAAAAAAATGTTGCTTTCATTATTTTTGTTGTATTTTTAAAATTAAAAAAAATTGACCAATTTTTTTTTACTTTTTATTCCCATTTTTATATAAATATTAATTAAAATATTCTTTTGATAAAAAAATATAAGTAATTTATTTAGTTTTTGTATTATATAAAATGAAAAAATTCTATTAAAAAATTTTAAAAAATTAATGAAAATTTTAAAAATGCAATGAAAGTGACACTTTTGTAATCTCAAGGGAGTAGCTAAGCGATAGTGAATCACATAATAAGTGTTTTACAACATACTGATGATGGGTTCAATATTTTATAGAAACATAAATCGCATAATAAGTGTTTTATAAGACACCGATCATGGGTTCAATATTCAATAAAAACAATGACACTCTTTGAAACTACTTTCTTTGTCTGGGTTTAACCGGTACATATGATTAGAGATTTACAACTGGTCACGCGATCGAATGTTACAGTTAATAAAGTAGTTACTGTGTTATAAAAAAAATGACACTTTTGTTATTTTTAAACAAATTTGAATTGTATGAAAAGTGTTTTTAATTTGTCAATAAAAATAAAAAAAATTAATATTATTTAAAAAAAAATTATATAATTTTTTTATAATTGTTAAAAATATCAATAAATATTAATATAATTTATTCTTTATGATTGAGCAGGTGATTAAATTGGACGCGACATTTATAGCTTGATTTGCTAGGTTATGAGCCAAAATTAAGCGTACCAACAACCAGGGAATTGGATGGCAGAAACAGCTGTAAAGTGCAAAGTAAGTTGTCCAGTAGATAAGTAGCATCTTTTATTGGCCTGGACTCATTCAATGCCAAACATACACGGCTCAAAATATATATATATATATATATATATTATTTGTGATTTTAATATTATTATATTAGTGGGCTACGTGTTATAATCGTCACTATAATTTTAATATTATAAGACAAATATTTTGTAAAGTTAAAATTATAAAAGTCACTAGTGTGTGATAAACTCATAAAATAACTTCTTAGATATATTAGAAAATCTTACTCAGGTAAAAAAGGTGATGTCAAGATAGTTAAAAAAAAGTTCCATCATAGCATTATTATTTTTTTATTTTATTATTATTATAGATATTTCAAGATAAAAGTCTATTTTAAAAAGTCAATTTACAATATATTATAAAAATTTTTAATATGAAATTTTTTAATTTGAATATTCTAAGCAATGTGAAACGAAATCAGTTTTATAAATTTATAATTTTACTTGAGTGTGAAAACAATAAATTGGGTAGGTAATGAGTTCCATTCGAGAAGCTTGTTTGGATTGGTAATATGAAGTTGGAGTGGACCGCAAAAGTTTTAAATAACATGAAAGACTTTGACTTTAATTAATTGTCATTTGGATCATGAATTAATCTCCATGACTTAAACCTAAGCTATAACCAGGCTTTTGTCGAAGTCAACCTTTTGGATGAAGATGAGTTTGATGGCCAATGTCAGCGGTCTTTTGCATGGTTATGGTTTAGTTATTTGGTGTGTTATTATATTTCTAAACATAGGATTATGGATGACAGTAGGGTAGGTTTGAGACCGGAGCTATTCCGTTAAAAAATAGCTTCCTTCTTTTTGTCTCTGCACCGCATTCACCTCGTTCCCGTTTAAAAATTAATATTTTAAAATTTTAAAATCAAAATTAATCAACTAATATTATTAATAATATAAATTCATATATATATATATATATATATATATATATACACACACACACACATAGAATAAATATGCACATATTATATACAGTGGTAGATTCAAAAATTTTAATTAAGCAGGATCGGATTGAAGATATTAAAATTTAAGAGAATTCATATGATTATATTAAAAACATGTTTGGTCCTTTGTTTAAATTTTTTAAATTATTTTTGTTGATTTTACTTTTTAACATGAACAAAATATTTCATAGATGCTATTTTAATACGAGTTTTAGGACAAATATGCCCAATTCAATCAATGACTAAGAGGGACAAATGAAATTCTCATTTTCCTTCAAAAGAGTGGGACTTAAACCATGATCTTTCTTTTAAAAATAGTTATGAATAGCCAATTGAGTTAACTCCAGTTGGTTGTTTGAATTGTTCTTTTTAAAATACAAAAAATATTTTCTTTATACCATTTATTTTAACACTTACCTAGAACATATTAATTACTCTAAGAGTATAACGCGAGTGAATGAGAAGCGTACTGTAAATTCGAAGATTGTTTGTTCGAATCTTCTACTCCTCCTGAGCTATCTTTGAATATCCCATGTGAAAAAAAATACCTAGAACATATTAATTAAATTAAATAAAAAATTCTATACATTCCTAATTTAATATGATATGACATGTTACCATGATTTAAAAATATTGGATAATAACACATCATAGTGATAATACAAATAAGAATATCAATCCAAGATATTAGGCGCTTGAAATATAAGACAGAAATTAACATTTCTTAAAAGAGGAGTCATCCATCCCATGTCCTATTAGGACAATTTTTTCAGGTCAAAGGTCCCGAAATTAACCTTTTGTTAGAAAATTCTCCAAACTAAACTTGATAATAATAACCGGATTCGGCTTCCATACATTAAAAACAATGCTTCCTCAACTTTCACTTCAGCTTTTTTAATATTTATTATCTCATTATTGATTGAAAGGTTTCTGGGCTTACTATTTGATTAATCATATTCATTTTTTCAATTTAAAAATTATATTAATTAGATGAGTTTTAACTCTTAATACTTAATTTTATATATATATATATATATATTGATTAATCGGTAAGTGAGCCGGCTAATTTACACGTACCAGACTAACTCTTATTCTCATTAAATATTAAGTGAGCCGGCCAATTTACACGTATCAGACTAACTCTCATTCTCATTAAATATTATATATATATATATATATATAGTTGTTTAAAACCTATTAAAAATTAGTTATGCAATTGATTTTTGGTGTAATTGTTAATCAGAATGAGAATACAGCAGAGGAATTGAGGCCCACTTTCATAATTGGGCAACCCGGGATCCTTTGGGAGAGGTAGTCTTTTAAGAAGTTCTTTATTCAGTCCATGTGGGTGACTCAGTTTAGACATTTGGGCCGGACCACTAGTTTCGAGGCTGAAACTTAGGCTTATAAGAGATGGTCTCTCTTCGGCCCATAAGATTGGTGTTAGTATTACGAAACTTCTTGTTACCTTAAATGCAAGTAATGGACTAGCATCATCTAAGCTCAATTGTAACAAGCACGATGGAAAAGAAGGAACCGTAGGGGATGATACTACGATTAGACTATTATTCAAATTTGAATAATCATGTGGGATTATACAGATCTCACAGAATATTGAAATCAAAATGAAAATTCCTTCGGTGAGACCGTTCAACTAGATGTTTTTTGTCCATAATAAAGGACAGGCCCACTTCATATATTAGTAACCGCACAATCAGGGACGAGACTAGAAAAATATTAAAAAATTCTTTAAAAAATTTTTTTAATCTAAAAAGTTCATGATATAAAAAATATAAAAAAGAAACTTTCAATACAAAAAATTCAATTGTTAACTTTCATCTTAACACTGTTAAAACATATTATTGATTAGACTAAAATAACCTTCAAGATACATTTTAAAAAATATTAGATAATAGATACAACAAATTGTTCAATCCAAAAAAAAAAACATAACATTTTTTTTATTTATCATAGATTTTTACTTTATAAAATGTTATAATTTTTTGGGATTGAAAATTTTATTTTATAGATTTTTTAGTATTTTTTTTCTAAAATATATCTTGAAAGTTATTTTAGTATAATCAGTAATATTTTTTAACGGTATTAAGATGAAAGTTAACAATTGGACGTTTTTGTATTAAAATTTCTTTTTTTGGACTTCTTAGATAAAAAAAAATATATCATAGATTTTTTTAGATTGAAAAAATTTATTTTAAAATTTTTTTAGTATTTTTCTCTAAAAAAAATCAGACTTAGATAACACCCGTAATAGACAGAAATCTGTAAATGAAGTCCTGCACTGAAAAATGATTAACTTCATTATTTTTTCTCTCCGAGAGAAGGCCAGTCTTTTTTTTTTTTATTAGCTCTACATTCTCCTCTCAACTTGTTTGTAATTGTTCAAACATTAGTTTATTTTTGGTGGTCTAAATAGCCCACAAAATTGCAAAGGGTAGGACTCTCCAAATAATTATCTTTTTCTCTAAGAAATTCCAACCAAGCCACCTGATGTTGCACTTTTTGGTCGATAGGGGCTCTGAACTCCGTTGCTTGACAAACACTCAAAGAGAAGGATCAGAGGGCCACCGAATTGGATCCGGCGGTAGCTGTTCCGATGCTTAAGTCAATAAAACTAAATTGAAAGACTATAATTGTAAACCAAAGAATGAGCATGAATGTAATAGCGTACCTTAGGATTTTATTTTTAGGTTACTGGTTTTCTAAGTTGATTAGGATTTGGAGCCATGAATGTAGGGACTTGATTATCGAAGAACGACAATTACCATGTTGAACACTGCGCTTGACAGATATCCGTAGGTGGCAGTTTCCTTGTTGAAGACTATTTCCTTTTCCTTAGCTCGGTAGGATATTCAAGGCGGTGATAAGCTCTGAACCCTGAGGGATGCTCTGAAAGCCTTGTGCTCAGATCTGGGAATTCTGAAGGCTAAGGGCCTGAGTTGCTCTGAATGGCTGATTGTCTGAGTCTGCTCTGGATGACCGAGCTATAACTGGTCTGTAGTTACACGTGTCACATGGAGACTGGTCTGTCACTTTGTGGTATACCAGCTACTCCCCCCCTGAGCCTTAGTTTGAGCTCAGAGCGTAACTAGGGCTACGAGCTCCCGAAAAGTCATGCGTCATGTCCTCTCGATTTCCAAGATGGCTGTTGGCTCGTCATTTATTGCGCAGCCAATGCTTGGGCTTTCGAGGTCATCATTGCCTACAACCGTCATGACGATTCGGTTTGGAGGGCCCCAATTTCTGAAATCGTATATAAAGAAGAGGAGGGACTTTGTACGCCTTTTCCCTCACTGTTTTTATCATCTTCAAAAGAGAGAAAGAAAAAAATACTACCATTGTCGAACCAGTGAAGTTCGAAGAGCGCTCGTCGTCCGAAGCTCTTATTTCTGGTTGTTTTCAGGTTCATCTTTCTTCACTTCTGCTTGTTTTTAATTTACTTCCTCGCTTTTCTTCCCCATTTTTGCTCCTTTTTTTCATTTTATAATTTTTCACCAATGTTGCCATTTATTGCATCTTCCGATGTCGGAGATGGTATAGGAAATTCCTTGGAAACTTCTGTCTCCCCCCAATCCTAAACTGTAAGAAGTAGTTCCTCTGGTAATGTCAGAAATAAGTCGGTAAGACTCCCTTCTAGTTCGGAGGTTAGGATTATAGACGCCTTCATAGAACCTAGGAATAAGAGGGGAGAAGCTTCCGGGAAGCCTCCTCAAAGTGAGGAAGGCGAAAGTGCCATCACTCAGGGCATAATTGATAAAGTGAGGGAGACGTATAACTTTCCCTCAAATGTCACCTGTAGAGTACCGAATTCTACAGATCGCCCTTCCGATGTTCAAGAGAGGGAAATTTGTGTTTATCTTGCTTGGTTTGAGATGGGGTTGAGGCTCCCCATTCCTAACTTAGTTAGGCAGTTCTTTTTTTGGTTCAACCTTTGCCCTACCGACCTTACCTTTAACAGTTGGAGGTAGCTGCTAGGGTTCATAGCTCTAGGTCATCTCAACGATATCGAAATACCTCTAGAATTGATCCGTAGCAAAATGGATCTCAAGTACATGAGGTCGGAAGGCCTCTTCAATATGTCCTTCGATAGGGGGTTTAGACCTCTCTCCTTTGTGCCGACCTCCAACAAAACTTGGAAGAAGTGATACTTCTTTGTAGGAGGAGGATGTGAGGTGGAAGATTTTGAGGACCAGTTCTCAACATTCCTCCCAAGTACGGGGTTTAAGGGTGAGACCCCTTTTCTTGTGACAATTCTGCTTCTGTCTATGTTTTTTTTTTTTTTTTTTTTTTTTTTTTTTTTTTTTCTGAACTGCTCAACTAACCATTGTTTTTATGTCTTCTGTGCAGATAAGAGTGCTTGGAAGAGGTCATTTTTTTCTGTTGAACTTCAGGACAAGTATCGCAGGCTCCTTCAGACCAAAAACAGGGACTTCAGAGCCATTTTTATGCCAGAAAATCTGATGGCACCTAACTAGGACAAGGACCAGGCAGAGAGCTTCCAGGACAAGGACCGGGCAAAGGGTTTGAAGAAGTCCATGATGACCAAATGGGCTCTTGTAAAGAGGAAGGTCGGAGGGGTTTCTCCTCTTATTGGTCCTCTTTAAACTAAGAAGTGGAGGCCCTCAACTGACCCTTCTACCTCGGCACCGCCCAGGAAGGGCATTGTCATAAAAAAGCCTATTCCTAGGCCTGCTCCTGTTCCCGCCTCTAAAGTCTAGAAGAAGAGGAAGGTGAGGATGGCAATCGACTTTGCTGTGCTGCCTGATGGTTATAAGGCCGTAATGCAGGCCATTGATAGATTCTGGATGGAAGCCCCCTAGAGACACAAGGAGTTGAGTACTCGGGAGACCATCTTCGAAGTGATGAGCATTCAGATGAAGGTAACCACCGTAGTGTCTTTCTCTCTGTTTTATTTCATTTCTTGTTCTGAACTGTCTGTCTGTTGTTATGCAGACCATACATGGCCTCGTCGCCCTGATAGAGTCTGCCTTGGATCCACAAGCCGTGGAAAAACTTCAAGACAAGACTAGCTAAACAAGGCTAGACTTCAGCTCGAGACGGCCCAATCTAATGCTTCGGTTGTAGAAGAGAGGCTCAAAGAGGTGAAAAACTCTTACTCTATCATGGAGTCTGAGAGGGATTCATTTCTTCGTCAATTGGAGGAGTTGAAGAATGAGAATAATGAGCTCCAGGCCACTGTTGCTCAAAAGTTCAAGGAAGCCAAGGCTACAACTGAAGTAGCAATGAAAACTGAGGTCAAGGGGATGGGTGAGGAGCTTATGCAACACGACTATGATAACTTCAAGTCCAAGCTCCTTGCCAAATTCCTAGACCTTGACCTATCAGCAATTGAAGATGATGATGATAATGATGATCCAGCCAGCCCTCTAGTTTAGGAGATGAACTTCTGTACTCCTCTTTCTTTTGTTTTTGAACTGCTATACTTAAATATTTATCAATGGTATTAAATTTCTTCTGAGCTAGCCTGCGCATTTTGTGAACTGTTGTGGATGGCAATCAAAGCCAGCTCTGTTTTGTCATGTTATTGCTGCTCTGTAGTATAAGCTTGGGCTCCAACCCTTTAAATTCATAATTAGTGTGAGCAAAGATGTTCAAAAACTCTTTGTGTTTCAGACCAGTCCTGTAACTGGTTGTGATCAGGAAGCTGCCTTCCGAGCAAAGTAACTTGTGATAATTTGATCTGTCCACAATCAGCATTTGTGTCCACCAGGACCGATAATAACTTGGTTAGAAGACTTATAGTTATTGAGCAGATCTGAACTTTTGTTCGTAACATCAGAAAGATCAGTAGTAAATCTCCCAAGATCAAAACCCCTTTTATAATGGCTGATAAGGACTAAATAGGAAGTTTTGTATTGATCGAACCAAAATCGGTATTGGCAGATCAGAAACATTTGTAGGATGGACTAGACTTGGGGGTCTGTGCATTCAAAGGACCAGACCTAAAGGACTTGTAGTGGATACAAAGCTTTAGGGGTCAATAAGATGGACTAGATCTGGAGGTCTGTGCATTAAGATGGACCAGACCTAGGGGTCTGTGTATTCAGAGGACTAGACCTGAAGGACTTGTAATGGATATAAGGCTTTAGGAGTCAATAAGATGGACCAGACCTAGGGGTCTGTGCATTCAGAGAACTAGACCTAAAGGACTTATAATGGATACAAGGCTTTAGGGGTTAATAAGATGGACCAGACCTGGAGGTCTGTGCATTAATATGGACCAGACGTGGGGGTTTGTGTATTTAGAAGACCATACCTAAAGGACTTGTAATGGATACAAGGCTTTAGAGGTTAATAAGATGGACCAGACCTGGAGGTCTGTGCATTAAGATAGACCAAACCTGGGGGTCTGTGCATTCAGAGGACCAGACCTAAAGGACTTGTAATGGATACAAGACTTTAGGGGTCAATAAGATGGACCAGACCTGGAGGTCTGTGCATTAAGATGGACCAGACGTGGGGGTTTGTGTATTTAGAAGACCATACCTAAAGGACTTGTAATGGATACAAGGCTTTAGGGGTTAATAAGATGGACCAGACCTGGAGGTCTGTGCATTAAGATAGACCAAACCTGGGGGTCTGTGCATTCAGAGGACCAGACCTAAAGGACTTGTAATGGATACAAGACTTTAGGGGTCAATAAGATGGACCGGACTTGGCGGTTTGTGCATTTAGAGGACCAGATCTAAAGGACTTGTAATGGATACAAGGCTTTAGGGGTTAATAAGATGGACCAGACCTGGAGGTCTGTGCATTAAGATGGACCAGAACTAGGGGTCTGTGCATTTGAGATGAGACTGCCTTTCGGAAGAATAAGAAAAAACTTTTATTGATAATATTTCCGTAGGTGTTCTACATTCCATGGTCTGGGTACAGGATTCCCAGTTATGTCTTCTAACCAATATGTGTAGGTCGGAAGATCTTTTTTACCCTGTAGGAGCCTTCCCAGTTGGGCGATAGCTTTCCCATAGTGGGATCTTTAGTGTTTGGGAACACCTTTCTTAGAACAAGATCCCCAATCTGGAAGCTTAGAGATTTTAGCCCTGATTTGGAACTATTGGCCATCTTGTGTTGATATGCTTCCATCCTAATTCTGGCTTGAACACGCTTTTCCTCGAGCAAGTCCAAGTTCTTTGCACGCTGATGATCATTGGCCCCTTTGTTGAATGCTTCTGTCCTCAGGGTAGGCATACCGATCTCCATAGAAATTAATGCTTCCGAGCCATAGACTAGTGAGAATGGAATTTTAGAGGTTGGTATTCTTCTAGTGGTTTTATAGGTCCAGAAAACACCAGGGAGTTCTTTAAACCATTTTCCTTTGGCTTCTTCCAACCTTTTTTTGAGGGCATCAATGATGGTCCGGTTAGTGTCTTCTGCTTGCCCATTGGCTTGAGGGTGACCAGGTGAGGAAAAGTGGTGACTAATGTGCAGGTCTTGACAGAATTTCTTAAAAACTCTCCCTACAAATTATATACCGTTATCTGTGATGATAACTCATGGTATACCGAACCTACAGATAATATTCTTCCAAGTGAGGTTTTTGACTTCTGTTTCTGTGATATGCGTGAAGGGTTCAGCCTTTGCCCATTTGGAGAAATAGTCAATGGCGACTATAAGATATTTCCTGTTTGGTGCGGCTTTTGGCAGTGGCCCAACGATGTCCATTCCCCATTGAGCCAAGGGCCATGGGCTAGCGATCGGAATGAGCTTATGGTAGGGCTGGTGCTGATATGGGGCGAATCGTTGGCATTTGTCACACTTTCGAACATACTTTTTTGCTTGCTTCAACATACTAGGCCAGTAATAGCCCTACGTTAGAGCTTGGTGGGCTAGAGTTCTGCCGCCATTGTGATTGCCACAAATCCCCTCATGAATTTTAGCCAGGACATATTTGGACTCTTCTGGAGCTAGACACTACAACAAGGGTTGAGAATAAGATCTTCGGTAGAGCTTCCTATTTAAGATCAGGTACCAAGCTGCCCTGATTCGGATTTTTCTAGCTTTGTTCTTGTCTTCTAGGAGGAGTCCTCCTTCCAAGTATTGGAGGATGAGAGTCATCCAATTCTGGGTTTGTTCAGTAACTTGGGCGACCGAACCTCTTTTCTGCTTGGCCTCGGCTGGTGAGAGATCTTTAGAGTAGAATCTCCTTTCGTCTTGAGACAAGATGCCATGTTCGCCAAAGCACCAGCTCGAGAGTTCTGGCCTCTTTCTATCTTTTGGATTGTGAATGTTCGGAAGGAGTGTTTCAGCGAATTGACCAATTCTGAATACCGAAGCATCCTGTCGTCTTTAATGAAAAATTCTCCCAAAACTTGGCTTACCACCACCTGGGAATTAGAGAAGACTTTGAGGTTCTAAGCCTCGCATTCCAGAGCTAGTTTTATCCCAAGGATAAGGGCTTCGTATTCAGCTTCATTGTTGGAAGCTCTAAACCCCAGATTGATTGCCTTTTCTGCCATAAGCCCGTTAGGGGACTGTAGTACCAAGCCGACGCCAGAACCATAGTCTGTGGATGATCCGTCAATGTAAAGCTGCCATGTACCCGAGCTTTCACAAAACTGTGCCATGTCTTGTAGTGTTGGGGGTGAACTCAGCGACAAAATCAGCCAAGGCTTGCCCTTTGATGGAGGTTCATGGAATGTAGGATATGTCAGATTCCCTTAATTCCACAGACTATTTGACCAGTCGCCCTGAGACCTTGGGCTTCCTTAGGATTGAATTTAGTGGATAGGCTGTTGGAATTTTAATGGAATGCGCTTGGAAGTAAGGTCGGAGCTTTTATGCAGAAACTATGAGAGCAAAGGCCAGCTTTTCAATTTCAGGAGATCTTTTCTCTGCGTCTAATGAAGCTCTGCTGACATAGAATATGGGCTTCTGAACAACCCTGTCTTGTCTGACTAGTACAGAACTGACGACGCTCTCGGAGACAGCAAGGTAGAGAAGTAGCTTTTCCCCTTGGACTGGCTTTGACATGAGTTCAGGAGAAGCCAAGTACTCCTTCAGTTCTTGGAAAGCTTTTTCACATTCATCTGACCATTGTAAGTCTCTATTATCCTTCAAAGTTTTGAAGAACGGTAGACAGTGATCAGTGGACTTGGAGATAAATCTGCTCAGAGCTGCAATTCTGCCATTCAGAGCTTGAATGTCTTTCTTGGTTTTTGACGATTCCAGCCCAATCAAAGCCCTGATCTGAATGGGGTTTGCTTTAATACCTCTTTGAGAGACAATGTACCCCAAGAACTTTCCCTTGGTTACACCGAAGGTGCACTTTGAGGGATTCAGTTTCATCTTATACTGCTTTAGGATGTCAAAAGTTTGAGCTAAGTGCTGGAGATGGCTACTCTTTGTAAGCTTTTGACTAACATATCGTTTATGTAAACCTCCATGGTGTTGCCGATCAGCGGATTGAACATCTTATTGACCAGACGCTGATATGTTGCCCCTAGCATTTTTCAGTCTGAATAGCATCATTCTATAGCAATAGAGACCTCGCTCGGTAATGAAAGCTGTCTTTTCCTAGTCTGATGGGTACATCTGGATCTGGTTGTATCCAGAGTAGGCATCCATGAAGCTCATGAGTTCATGCCTTACAGTGGCATCGACTAGTTGGTCAATCTGTGGAAGAGGGAAGCTATCTTTGGGACAAGCCTTGTTGAGGTCTGTATAGTCAACACAGACTCTCCACTTGCCATTTTTCTTCTTGACTAGAACGGTGTTGGCTAGCCATTTCGGGTAAAACACCTTTTGTATCATCCGGGCCTCAAGCAGTCTCTGGACCTCCTCATTAATGATCCGATGTCGTTCTGGAGCGAGTGTCCTTGTTTTTTGTCTCATTGGTGGGTGGTCAGGATCTACCATCAACTTATGAGTAATGAGGTTTGGATCTATGCCCTCCATATCCTTTGTTTCCCAAGCGAACACAGAGATGTTGTCTTTTAGGAATTCTATCATTTGTTCTTGCTCAGTAGGTGTCAGGTCTGGACCGATCTATAATTAACGCCCTTACTCTTCTGAGCTGACCAACACTTTGATGGGGTCCCCTACGGGCTTGGCCCTGCTGTCCTCTAGGGATCAGAGGGTCATCAATTCTGGAAGGGCAGTCTTCCGCCTCGTGATGGTGGGAGAGGTCTGAATCCACGCATTCACGAGCATGCAGTAATTGCTATTTGGGGGCCCTTTCCTTGAGAGCAGTGCATGACACTCTCGAGAGGTCGGTTGACACCCTTTGATGGAGTAGACAATATGATTGTGGATGTACTTCAGACATTGGTGGAGGGTCGAAGTGACCGCTCCCATTTTGTGTAGCCAAGGTCTTTCAATTATGACATTGTAAGGGCACTTGGTGTTCAGAACTATGTACTATGAAATCGTGATATTTTTTCCATCTCCCTCTCCTGTTGTGGTAGGAAGGTCAATCATTGAGAGCGAGTGCGTGACACTCTTGAGAGGTCGATTGACAACCTTTGTTGGAGTAGACAATATCTTTGTGGATGTACTTCAGACATTGGTGGAGGGTTGAAGTGACCGCTCCCATTTGGTGTAGCCAAGGTCTTCCAATTATGACGTTGTAAGGGGACTTGGCGTTCATAACCATGTACTATAAGATCGTGGTCTTTTTTCCATCTCCCTCTCCTGCTGTGGTAGGAAAGTCAATCCTCCCTAGTGGGGTACTGAGGTTTTCGTCAAATCCTGCGATGATTGCAATGGTAGGTTTGATTTCATTGGGGTTGAGCTTTATTTGTTTGAGGGGTTCGTAGAATAGCACATTCGCAGAACTCCTTGTGTCCACCAAGACTCTTTAGATCTCAAAGTTAGCAATTTTAAAGGAGATAACGAGGGCATCACTGTGAGGACAGTGTACCCCTACAAGATTTTGGTCTAAGAACTGGATCTCAGGCACATGCTTCAATCTTTTCTCAATACTAGAGATCTGTAGTATGCTGGAAGTAGCTCTAGCCTCTTGAGCATACCTTTTCCTTGCTCTGTTGGACGTTCCTACTGCCACGGTATCTGCGTGGAGGACGAAGATAACCTAATTATTCTACTACTGAGGCTCATTCGGTCCTTTCTTTTGTTCCGGCCTCTGGTCCGGCCTTCTCTGCTAGGGCTTGTCATTACGGGGGTTCTGCCTCCCGTCCTATTTGACAAACTCTCGCAATCGTCCTCTCTTTATTAGCTGCTCGATTTCATGTTTAAGGGCCTTGCATTTGTCAATTGCGTGCTCGTGGTCCTTGTGGAAATCACAATACTTGCTCTAGTCCCGGTTACCAGGATCGCCTCTTAGCGGCTCTGGCCACTTTAGGTTTTCACGTGCTCAGACTTGCCGAAGTATATGAGTTAGGGAGGCGTTCAGAGGAGTGAAGGTGGTGAACCCCCTTGGAGCAGTGCTATTTGGAGTTTTGGAGGCCGTTCTTCTGTCTGGGCTTCTGACCCTCTTCTTGATTGTACTAGAGTCCTTCTTCTGGTCCTGCTGGGCTTGTGCTTTATTCTTTTGAGAAGGGCTCTTTACTTCCTCTAGATTTATGTACTTCCTACCCCGATCCATGAGGGTTGCCATGTCGGCAGGAGGACTCTTTTTTAAAGAATCCTTGAAGCCTCCTTGTGCGAGTCCAGAAGTCATAAAAGCTACCAAAAAGCTCGGGTTGTAATCTATAATTTGTGTCAGCTTGGCGTTAAAACATGCGAGAGGGGTTTCTCTTTGGACTGCTTTACTTTAAGCAAGAATTTTGGGCCTTTCCTCAACCTTCTGCTAGTCATGAACCTGTCCAAGAAGCGCCTATCGAGCTCGTATAAACAAGAGACTAAGTTTGGTGGGAGATGGTGGAATCACTTTAGTGTTGTGCCTTTGAGGCTGGTAATGAATGTACGGCACATAAAGGCGTCAGAAGCCTCGTGTAATGCCATGGTGTGTTGGTAATGAGAAAGATGGTCCCTCGGGTCCCTCAGGTCCCCAGTCCCAACGTATGGGGTGGACTTTGGGACTATAAATTTCCTCGGCCTCTCCTCAGCCATGATAACAGGGGTGAACGACGTGGTGAGCCTTCTGAGTAGCCTGCCTAGCTCGTCCTGCTCTAGAGGGATTTGAATACCTCTCATCACAATAGTGCGGTCCATAGAGTCCGCAACTTCTTTAGCTCTTCGTGGGTCCCTAGGCGAGACTTCTTGTGAGTCTTGCTTTGCAGTTTCGGCTCCTATATGAATGGGATGGGCATGTCCCATGGCTGGAGGAGGATTTTGGTGCTCCTGAGCTGGAAGAACTGGAGCCACTTGAGGTTGAGACTCTTGCGGCACTGGATTCGCTCCTGAAGCCCCCAAGGTTAGAGCCCTAGTGGTGCTTCGATAGTGGATGTCTGGAATAAAGGTTGGTATCCCCCTATCTGCAGCCGCTGATGACTGGGGGTCTCCACCAATGTGGGTGGAACCTTGGGGGTACACCGGTTGATTACTGGGAATCTCTTCATGAAATCCTCCGTCCTTAGTGGCAGTAGGAGGTTGTGTCCTTTGATCAGCCATGTTGATGGGTAGATTCAAAGGGTTGGTTCCATGATTCTGGGTAAGCATCGCCAGGGTTTTGTGCATGGCAAGAAGTTGTTCTTACATTAACTCGTTTTGTTGCTTAACTAGGTCAAGCTGCTGCTGCATGGGATCAGTCGTTCGTCCCCTTCCTCCTTCGGCAAGCGGCCGAGGTTGAGGGTTTTGAGGATTTTGAGCATTCTTCCTTGGTCGGAGATTGGGAGCCATGGTCCTTCGGTGTGAAGGAGGATGAGCTTGTTCGTAAGTAGAGCATTTTTGCTAGAAGAAAGATTGTGGTTCCCACAAACGGCGCCAGCTGATGCTGCACTTTTTGGTCGGTAGGGGCTCTGAACTCCGTTGCCTGAGAAACACTCAAAGAGAAGGATCAGAGGGCCACCGGATTGGCTCCGGCCGTAACCGCTCCGATGCTTAAGTCAATAAAACTGAATTGAAAGACTGTAATTGTAAACCAAAGAATGAGCATGAATGTAACAGCGTACCTTAGGGTTTTATTCATAGGCTGTTGATTTCCTAAGTTGATTAGGATTTGGAGCCATGAATGTAGGGATTTGATCATCGAAGAACGACAATTACCATGTTGAACATTGTGCTTGACAGATATCTGTAGGTGGCAGTTTCCTTGTTGAAGACTGTTTCCTTTTCCTTAGCTCGGTAGGATATTCAAGGCGGTGATGAGCTCTAAACCCTGAGGGATGCTCTGAAGGCCTTGTGCTCAGACCTGTGAGTTCTGAAGGCTAAGTGCCTGAGCTGTTCTGAATGGCTGATCGTCTAAGTCTGCTTTGGATGGCTGAGCTATAACTGGTCTGTAGTTACACGTGTCACATGGAGACTGGTTTGTCACTTTGTGGTATATCACCACCTATATAGAAAATCCTTCACTGATGCAGGGGATACCTAAACCATTTCCCCACCCACCAGTCCATGCATGCTGCCCATATCTTCCACGTTTCACAACACTTTTAAAACAAATGATTCGTTGATTCCAAATTCAAGTTACAGAATTTGCATTTTCCAAGATTTAACTCTTCCTCGTTAACAATACCTAATCTTAAGTATGTTAAAACACTTTATTCTCCCCCACCATATCACCCAACCAAAATAAGGGTTGAAAGGAAGAGTGATATGTGCGTTTTTAGAAGAATGCAAGAAGCACCAAAATAAGGGTTCTCTTCAAACTCTACTATTGAATTTTTACAGTGAAAATTTAATATTGCATGGTTGTTAAGAAATTGCCAAATGATATATGAGTGATGCTCATTCCTTTTCAAATAATACTAAACAACAACCACCATAAAGTTGAATGATTTTATTTATTGAAGTAAGGTTATTAAACTTATATAAATTTTATATACTTTTGACAATCTACCCAATCCAAAGGGTTGAAGGTGGTTCGTGTCCTTAAAATTTCAAAAAAGGCCATTTTCAAAATTAATTTTGCATTTTTTTATTTTATTTACATTTTCAGGGACAGTAAAGTTTCACAGTTTATTTTTTTCTGGGACAGTAAATTCTACATTTAAGAAGTAATTTTTTCTTTACATTTTTATATGTAATATGGATCTTATTTGATAAATCTCAATTTTTAAAATCTAAATATATAATTTTTATTAAAAACATATTTATATATTGTGAATTATTAATTTTTGAAATCATGAAAATCTTTCTTGACAACTGTGCACAGTTCACGAATCAGTTTAGATTATCTTTAGAAAAAATATTGAAAGGGTATTTTAGTCATAGAATAGTTAAAAGACTCGTGGGTTTAATATATTTAAGAGTCGACCTGATGATAATTTTTATTTCTTTAGTGGACTATTGTCTGAATCACCCTATAATCTTCTATTCCTTTGTACTATTTAGTTGATTGTAATACATCAATTATATCAACCCCATCACACCACTTTCATCAAATAATAATAATAATAATAATAAAATCCCATAAAATAAGAAAAGTTTTAAAATGTATAAGGGATAATCATTGTAATATTCCAACGCTTTCATTAAGAAAAAAACCTTCCTATAAAATGAGAAAAAAATTACAATTTATAAAAACAATCACATTATATTGGATGATGACTTGAAGTGAACCTTGTCGGCTTGAGGAGCAGATTAGACAAATTAATTCTAATGACCTTGTGAAGCTAGTGTTTGAAAAAAAGAAGACGAAGGGGGTTCACTAATAGTACTGAGAGTAAATAATGACCTAGAACATGAATAAAATAAAGGAAATGGAGGGTTGAGATTATTTATCCTATCACTATTAGTGAAAAGGAGAGTTAATCCACCCTTATCCAATGTATGAAACAAACATGACCATATACCATATAATAATATGTATGTTATCACAGGTCTATGACCTCTTTAAGTTGAGGTCAGGCAAGTCATTTGGCACATGCTCAATACCAGCGGGCTAGTGTGAGGAAAGTAATCACAGTTAGTGATGTAGGATAGATTTGGTACCTTAAAAATATAGAAAGTTGTTTTAGAGTTGTATTAGGATTGTTTATTTTTTATTTTATTTTAATTTATTCATAATTTCTCTAGTTTCTTAGTTTTATTATAATTAATATAGAAAATATAGAAATTAGTACTTTTCTATTCGAATTACTAGTCTTTATTATAGTAAGATTAATATAAAAATTAAAATTTTAATTTTTTAGTCAAAATGGTAGTGTTTTAGCACTATAAATATAATGTAATAGATCGGTTAAAGTTTTTATCAATATTAATTCAATTACAAATTTTGGAGAATTATTTTTTCTTGTTGGATAATGAGTCTCCATGTTACTTATTCTATAAAAAGTTCAACGTATTCGATTCTCTTTCCAAATTTTCGTTCTGATCAGTTACTCAAAAGTCAAAACTGAAACATTCTATGAAATTGCAATTACTGTATTCTTGGATCATTGACATGAAGTGAAAAGAAATGCGTAGTAATAATTGAACATGTTGTGACAATGTATTCTCCGACTTTATTATTCTATTTAAAGACACCGTATGGGATCCATCAGTTACTGATCATATATCAAAGAATATCACCATCGACAAGATTAGAATATATGGACACTAAGGCATTCATCACCGTGAATATAGGCTTGGAACTGATGTATCAAGAGTTCAGAGGTGTGGATGACTAGTCTCTAATTTCAGTTCGATAATCACATGAGGAGTTCTTATGTTCTTTGGAGTAGAGCACTTGCAGTATTGAATAATCGACTCAGGGTATCTCAAAACTCAGCTGAACAATCATGATGGCTCAATTACTGTTATAGATCTGAAATTCTCTATTATAGTCATAAACTTTAATAAGGAAACTGTTATTTTGAGTTTATCCAATAGATATAAAAATATTGTGATTTGGTCGACAAGAGATTTTAGAAATGACAACTAATTTACTATATCATGAAAGCAAGAGACGCACACAATCCTAAATTCAATTCTTTCATAATCAATTCTTAGAAAGATTATTTCTTTCTCCTTCTCTGACTTGATAGTTGTAATGTTATTACTAGAGGTCTCTCTAATGATCTTATTTACTTCTTGTTGTCTTACAGAAATCACACAAGGTATCACTGCTTGACAATTTTTTTATTGCAACAGTTACATAAGATTTTATAACTAAGAGGACAAAATGTCAAGCTGCAAGTTTATTTTTATGGATTTCATGCATTGCAACATGTTTTCTTCAGTAATGGAGCACTGTAACGTTACACCGGACAACTGAGTCGGCAATTGTCATATCAAGGTAGACTGTCTCAAATGTCACGTGACCCCTTGCATACCGGAATTTTCCAGTGCCGGTCACCACTGCAACCTCTCTCACACTGTTATACTGACGACTAGTTCCTTGTATTTTCAGGGTGCTACCACTGAACTCCTCATTGGTGAACACAATTGATATCAAAACATGTGCGAGACCCATCCAATGCCGAGGTCACATAAATGCCTTGTGCCCTTGCAATTTGGGCTGAGTTTTTATCAAGCCCTTCTGTTATTGTATCATTAGTAACAAATATGGTTCCAAAACCAAAGAATGACCAAAGCTTTCCGGGGATGCCGGTGACGGGAACCACCGTGGCATTGGATCCGGCCGAATAATCTTGGAAGTAGAGGGTCATCTTGGTTTCTTTACGCAGCCCCAGTTCTTCAGATTGTGAAAATATGAGCATGGCTAGAAGCAATAAAAGGTCAGTTTGGTTAGTCTTGGTGCTGAGTTTGGTGCCATTGGAGACTTTGATAAAACTCAAACAACAAAGAATTAAGCTGAAAATGAAGCGATTGACTTGGCAGGTTCTGCTCAAATGGGCCAGTTTGCTTCCATTATACTGTGGACGGAGAGAATAAGCGCCGGGGGGGGGGGGGGGGGGAGCACACCAGCAGAAACTTCAGGACAAAAATAGGTACTTTTGTGACTTTTTAATTAAAAATTCTTGTTCTCTTTAAGGATATTTCCAAAAAATTTATTCCACTAATTGTTCAGTATATAGAGAACTGGACGAAGTCTTCAAGGATGTCACCAAATACCTCTTCAAAACCAAATAGATAAATTAAAATTCCTCTACTAGTAAACATGTGTATTCATTGCTTCAATTGGTTCTTTTTTCTTTAAAAAAAAGGGTAAACATTTAATGCTATCTTGTTGTCACAGATAAAGACACTACTTAGCATAAAAGGGCTAATTATTTGAGGAACACAAGTATACAAAAAAATGCAAAGCGTGGGTGATTGGGGGAGTTTTCCCAACAAATAAAAATTAATCTAGGAAAGGGTAGTTTAGAGTTGTTTTTCACAAACACGGTTTTGTATATATTGAAAACTAAAATTATCACAAAAATAATTTTAAAATTTAATCAAATAATCAAATATATTTTTCAAAATAATTTTTTCAATTACAAATATAAAAAGGGAGTGTAAAATCTCCCTAAATAGACCCTGAATCAATAAAATACATACTATCTCTGTATTTTCTATACTTGCTGGCTTTATTCAATTTGTAAAATCTCAATTGTTGTAGTTATTTTCACTCTTTTTACATGCCCAGGATCCGCTAATTAATTTTGCACATGTTGAAGGGTGGTTGTACAAACGCACCAAAAATGTTGACGAGCATACTAAATTTGTTGATGAAATTAATTGAATTTGTTTTGAAAAATCTCAAAGCACTAATCCAGATACACGCAATCCACTATATGAATTTTGGTGATTACAAACTTCGTACACATACAGACTTGGTCTCTCAAGTCTTGTTCAGGTTTTAAATCTCCTTGAACTCCAATCCTCAAATGCCCCTGAAAGAATCGACAAACAACACTCCTCAATCACAATTCCAAATTCTTCACAACCTCGAACTCTACTAATGGCAGAACGCTTGAATTCCACAAGCTTGTACTCTTTGGGTTTTGTAGAAGATGATGTTTAGGTTCTTATATATTGAGTTTGATTTATTTTTGCATAATGAATATAGAGAAAACTTTTTAAAAAAGTTTTAGAAATATGTTTTGTAGCAGCCAAAAAATCTCTTACAAGTTGGAGATCAAATCTTTATATAGTGTAAGTTTTAGAAACTAATACACGCTGTTTTAATCAGAATAAAAAATTGATTTGCGCGATATTCGTTAGAACAACTTATCAAACGAAATCGAATGAAAGCTCACTGGTATTTTTGATCGAATGAATAATCAAACAAGTTCAAACGAAAACTCTCT
The DNA here is from genome assembly GCA_008638375.1 of Nyssa sinensis. NCBI lineage: Eukaryota > Viridiplantae > Streptophyta > Magnoliopsida > Cornales > Nyssaceae > Nyssa > Nyssa sinensis. The sequence continues at coordinate 248,340 of VIRR01000431.1, forward strand.
AAAATTTTTGTTTGGACGAAACCAAGATTCGTTTTAATGAACCTAGACCCAGTGACGCATAGGGATGGCAACAGGGAGGTTTGGGGAGGGGGATCCCTCCCCCAACCCTGCTCCACAAAAAAAAAAAATTTCCTCCCAAATCCGTTCATACCGTAAGCGGGGGTGGGTTCCCATTTATTTTTAAACCCCAAGAGGGGTGGCCAAGTGGGCCGTAAATAACAACTAAGTGGCTTGTCCCTCCAAGATTGTTAGGTCGAAACCCTAACGGATGCCACTTTCTCTTTGAGCTAGTCCATACGGGACTTTGTTCCGGCTTTAATCGGGTCTCCCGTTATTGAACGGTGGGATTGGTCTCCCAAATTAGTCGGCCCAAAGAATTAGATACCAAATTATAAAAAATAAAATTATAATTAACACATTTTAAACAAAATATTATGTGTTAAAATAAGAAATATGCATGTTAATAGAGAATTAGAATGATATTATTTTCTTTTTCAAACAAATAACTTTATCAAATTTGTATAAATTTTTAATAGGTGACTACAAAATATTATTATAAATATTAATTATGTATTACAATTTTTTTTTATTATTTTATTTTATATAATTGGGTGGGGTGGGGTGGGGTGGGGTGGGGGGGTGCCTTTTTCCTAAACTCGCTCCAAATCTTAACGGAGTGAAAAAAATTTCACCCAAACCTGGCCCCATTAGAGCTGGGTTGACGAGTTTTCAACTGAACGAGTTAAATTGTCACCCCTAGTGATGCAATTTAGCTCAATTGAAGTATTATGACCCATCTAATATTTAAAAATATTTTATCTTATAAAACCACAAGCCATTGTAATTCAATTACAATCACTCACACTTTCTAAATGATTCATTTTAATGCATGAAGTGTGTGTCATGTCTGATTCATAATTTGAGTGAACACAAGGGTTCAGAATACTACTCATATGGACTTGAATATATTACAACTCAATTATAATTTTGTTGATACAAATAAGCCAACACAACTTCGACTAAAAATCCTAACACATGCCTTTCATCGGATTTTTTTTCTTCTAAATTTTTGTTTCTTAATGGTTTGAAAATAAAATATTTATAATAGATTAATACTCCGTTTGGGTTAAGGGATTTGAAGAAAATGAGAGAAAAGGAAGATGGAGATGTTATTTCGAGCTTAGTTTAAAATTAGGAAAGGAAATGGAAGGACATGGAAGGAGATAGAAGGGTTTCTTAACCCTTATTTTATTCAATTTACTCTTTTTCCAAAAGTGAACACAGACGAAAGAAAATGAAAAAGTCTTTTAATGAATTTTTTATAATACCAATTCTAATCTTAAAATTATAAAAGAAAAAATAAAAAAAGACACCTCTATATTTAGGGTATATTAATGAAAAAGTATATAATCATTTCTTTTTCCTTTTTTCTTTTCTTGTTCTCAAACAAGAATTACACTTTTCTCTCTCTCGATTGTTATCCAAATATAAAAAAGGTATTATATCATTATTTTTTTTCCTTTATAATGTAAGTGAATTCTAAGCGAACAGAGTCTATATATAGTTTGCAATGGATTTATGGGACAATGTCGTTAAATTGACATATCAAACAAGGATCATGGAGGAAATCCAACACATAAATGAATAAATTTTACATTGACGCAGGGGAAGTCTAACAACATAATGCTTCCCTTTCAAAACTATTTTTTTAGGGTAAGTTGCATTTTTCATCTTTAAATTTTATCTTGAATTTCACTTTACTTCTTATTTTTTTTTTTAATTTGGTCAATTTCACCCTCTTAACTTTTAGTCTCATTTCAATTTTATTATTCCGTCATAATTAGTTGTTTAATGTGAACGAAAAAAAGTCACGTGCGAGACACATACAAATTTAAAAGAAGTATTTTTTCGTCCACATTATTAGAAGAATAGAATTGAAATGGGACTAAAAACTAGAGGGTGAAATTGATAAAATTGAAATGATAGAGATTAAAGTTCAAGAATGAAAAGTGTAATATATACATTTTTTTATTACGGAAATAGGGAGGGAGAATCAAATTAACATCAATTGCACCGGAGTGTACATGCATGCACTTGCACCATTTGGATAGAAACTTAATCTTACTTCACTTTCAAAACTTATATCTTAAATTTATATATCAAATAATGTAACACTGATGTGATATTGTATCATTATATTACATTAGTTATATAATTTAAAATATTACTAATAATATAATGTCATAAAGGTGCACATTGACACAATGGTAAAATTTCTCAATACTAACCTGAATGTCACAAGTTCAAGATATAAAAATAGTATTCTTATCATGGTTGAGTCCGTTAGCTGGGGTCACAATCCCGCAATGGCTTGAAAAGCATAGCATTACTTGTATAAAAAAGTTCCATGTATTAAATTAATGGAGAGACAAAAGGAGATTACATATCATTCATGTAGATAGATAATCCATGAGTAGAAAACCTTCACTTTTCAAAAAAAAATAAAAATTATGAAAATTTATTAATATTTGAATGGTCTCTTATGAAGATTTAGAGCCTTACTTATAAATAGCTAATCAATTATCAAAAATAAAAAAAATTTAAGCTAAGTTCAAATTTAAATAATTTAAAATCTTAAAACAATTCTGAAATCAGTGATAAAAAAATGAAAAAATTTACAAAATTTGTATATCAAATGATATGACACTTTATCATTATATTTTGTTAGCTATACAATTTAAAATAGTGCTAATAATACATTGTGATAAAGGTGCACTTTGACGCAACCGTAAAATTTCTCAATAGTAACGTGAATGTCACAAGTTCAAGATGCAAAAATAACAGTCTCCTCATTAGGGTTGAGTCCATTTGCTACGGTCTCCAATCCCGCAATGACTTGAAAAGTATAGTATTACTCGTATACAAAAAGCTTTATGTTTTAAATGAGAGACAAAAGGATATTAAATATCATTCATGTAAATAGAGTTCTCAATCCATGAGTAGAAAACCCTCACTTTACAAGGAAAAATAAAAATTATGAAAATTTATTAATATTTGAATGGTCTTTTACAAAAATTTAGAGCCTTACTTATAAATAACTAATCAATTATCAAAAATAAAAAAATTTGAGTTAATTTCAAATTTAGATAATTTAAAGTATTAAAACAATTTTAAAATAAGTGACACGGAAAATGAAAATTTTTACAAAATTATTAACTAAACAAACTTTCCTAAAATAATAAAACTGCATTTTTAAGACTCAAACAACATAATTTGGTCGAAAAAGTGTGTTTTAGGGTAAATTTGTGACCTTTTAATCTCCACACTATTTACAATTAAATATTTTTTATTTTAAATATGTGTGTGTTGAGGTGATAATTTCTGAACATTTCTCAAAACAATTGTTTATTATTTTGTTTTTTTTGTAAGAAAGAGTATTCTCGGGCCAGTTTGTGTGCATTTCGAGACTAATCTCTACCATTTCCACCAACCTTTTTCCCGTTCTTATGGATAGGACGTGGGTGGTTCCATCAACCTTTGTCATGTCCTTATGGATAGAACGTGGGTGGTCTCAAGAATTCTTGGTCATAGAAATCGATCCTACGAACTCGAGATAAGTCCCTTACAAGTGGCCCCTTTTCACTCGGCCAACCCCTTGGAATTACAATGATTTATTATCGATTGAACTTATGGCAGTCCAACTGATCCCAAAATACTTTGAAAACTCATTCTATACAAGTTTGTATCTTCCCACCAACTGTACTTTTGTAAGATATATAAGAGATACTATTAATGTTGCATGATGTACTCTAGTTGACAATGTCAGGTTTGATTTATTTTGCAATCTTTACTCTCTCTTTTTTGACCTTTTTTTCACAAGTTTAGTGCTCTATCTGTTTCTTAATGTGGATGAAAGTTAGAAGCAAGAAAATGGAAGGATGAGAAGAACTTGTCTTTTACTTTGATTAGTTGAGTAGGAATGAATATAAAAATATAAAGGAGCTCTGTTAGATTTTTAATTATTAACTTATAATTTGAGTTTATCATTACATACACATATAAATAAATGAGGGTTGCTTTGGTAAATCGTCAATGTTAGATCTTCGCGATTTCATTAGTCCGTGCGATACACATGCAGACGTGTGTATTACACGAACTAATGAGATCGCGGAGATCCAATCTCCACGATTTACCTTAGCAAAATTCTAAATAAATATATATTGGTAATTGAAACTTTATTGAAGAGAAGAAACAAATTTACAAAGAGGTCGTAGATAGGGGAACAAAATAACAAGGCAACAAAAAAGGTGGTACATGACAGAAGCCTAAATTCAGTAGCCTTCTTGGACGATTGAGAGCTCATTTTCTCAATCTGATATTCAAGGTAATGTCTTGCAAAACCCTATTAATTAGGATGTTTCTTCCTCTGTTTAAAGACTCGACAGTCCCTCTGCTCCATCCAAAGGTGGTACACTGCAGAATTCAAGTTCTATTTGAGGACATCGGAGAAGAATGACTTGCCTTTTGCAAATAGAAATGAACCAAACCTAGCTTTATTTGAGACCATGACTTTGGATCTCCGACAGCAAAGGACTTGGTTGGTCATAACACCCTGCCAGATAGGTTTAGAAAATTAAGGGGCACTGAAAGAACAGCCTCACACTAAACACATTAAGTTTTGATCAATGATTATGGACCTTATGGTGTTTTTAAAGGGTGGAAATTGGTAAAAAGAAAAAAGAGGGATGGGGAGAGCCTTTTCCCTTTGCCTTCCCTCCTTTTTCCTTTGAAGGAATAGCGTTTTTATAGGATGAAAATTCATAAAAGAAAAAAGAGGGATGGGGATAGCTTTTTCCCTCCGCCATCCCTTTTCTATTCTCTGCTCCCCTCCCTTTACGTATAAACTCCATTTAACCATCATTTTCCCCCCCTCTCCTTATCCCCCTTTCTTTTTACTCTCTTTTCTCCTATCAAATGAGTCATTAAGATTCTTAAGAGCTTGAATATTTCCTTTTCTTTTTTTTTTTTGTTTTATTTTTTTTGTGAGAGTATAAGAAAGGGAGAAACTAGAAAAAAATAAGGAGCAAATCATGAAAACAAGTAACAATGAGAAACACAAAAAAAATAAAAAAATAAAAATCTAAAAAGAGAGAAGAAAAAAAAATGCTTAGTATACTGGTTTGGTTTACTAAACTGGTTTATCGGATGATGTGTCAATGAATTTTTTTAATTAACAATATGTTTTGACTTTTTATTTAAATTTTAAAAAAGATATATGATAGATGATGTCATCCGATAATCAATTCGATAAACTAAATCAGTGCACCTAACATTACTCCGAAAAAATAATCAACTCTATACCACTTCCCCTTTCACACAATTTTCTTTTGTAAGTTATAGATAAGGAGCAATTTGATAGTCAATGACATGGGTAGTCAATGACATGGGTATAATGAAAGCCCTAAGCTTTAATTTATTTTGATTTAATTAATATTACCATTTTGATTTTGAAATATTAATTTTTCAGTAAGATTGAGAATTCAGTAAGATTGAAAATTCTAACTAAATTCAAAAGATGACATACTGATTTAAAATTTATTTTCATTATGGTTGTTAAAATATATATATCCACCATTTTATTTGTAGGCGAAACAATCCAGACGGTAACAACAACACTCTGTTAACAATGTTTCAAAAAAACATGATCCATACATTTAAAAAAGTTATTAAATTTATTCATCTATTCACATCACATGGATTACAAAGAAACCAAATTTATTTACTAATTTTATGTGAAAAAAACAGTAATTAAATATTTGGTACACTAAGCGTTGTTTTTTTAGTAATGTCCCACACTAACATTACACCGGATAACTGAGTAGGCAATTGCCTTGTCCAGGTAAACCGTTTCAAAGGTAACATAGCCCCTGGCATACCGGAATTTTCCGGTGCCGGCCACCACCGCCACTTCTCTCACCTTCTCAAACTGACGACTGGTTCCCTGTATTTCCAGGGTGCTGCCACCGTACTCCTCATTGGTGAACACAATTGATATCAATACATGTGTGCTAGACCCATCCAATGCCGAGGTCACATAGATGCCTTGCGCCCTACCAATTTCGGCGGAGCTTTCATCAAGGCCTTCTGTTATTAGGTCGTCCGTGGCAAAAACGGTTCCAAAGCCGAAGAATGACCACTCCTTCCCGGGGATGCCGGTGACTGGGACGACAGTGGCGTTGTGCCCAGCTGACCAATCTTGGAAGTACAGTGTCATTTTGGTTTCTGCTAGATGCATGCCTTCGGACATTGGACATATGAACATGGCTAGAACTGAAAGCAATAAAAAGGATATGGTGGGTCTTGATGCTGACTTTGGTGCCATTTGAAGACTCGCTAACTCTAAAACGAGAATTAAGATGAGAATGAAGGTATACTTGGGTTTGTTCTCGTCAAGTGCAGCAGTGGCTTCTATTTATACAGTGAATATATATATATATATATATATATATATATATATATATATATATTGATCAATGCTTCATGAACGGAGGTTTCCAAGAGCATCTGGATAGATATTGGTGTAATAAGAATACTTACAAAAAGAGACTTTAACATGGCATAAAAAAGGCTTATCGTTTAGCAGAAAAGCCATTCTACTTGGTTAAATCCAAAAAATGGAATATGGAACGTCCAACTCTCTTATTTGCCGAATGTCATCTAACAAAGTGCTCTCTCTCTCTCTCTCTCTCTCTCTCTCTCTCTCTCTCTCTCTCTATATATATATATATATATATATATATAGATATAAATATATTCTCCAAAGAACTTAGGTTATATTGTATCCAAAAAAAAAAACTGAAAAAAAAGAAGAGAAATTTAGGTGCTTTGTAGTTTGGAACCTTCAATAATAAGTGGATCTTACAGATAAAATTTTTGTCTTCTTACAGTTATTTCAAGCATGCTAGCATTTATTTTGTTGTGTAGACAAACTTATATTTGTTGTAAATAACTAGAATTCATTAACGATTTCATTTTAGTAAATATAGTCACTTCAGTCCTGCAATCTAAAGCATCTAGATGGAGAGGAGTTCAGAATTCCTTTCATAATTGGGAAGTCTGTATGCACTTGAAATATAAGACAGAAATTAACATTTCTTAAAAGTGGAGTCATCCATCCCAAGTCCTATTAGGACAATTTTTACAGGTCAAAGGTCCCGAAATTAACCTTTTGTTAGAAAATTCTCCAAACTAAACTCGATAATAATAACCGGATTCGGCTTCCATACATTAAAAACAATGCTTCCTCAACTTTCACTTCAGTTTTTTTAATATTTATTATCTCATTATTGATTAAAAGGTTTCTGGGCTTACTTTTTGATTAATCATATTCATTTTATCAATTTAAAATTTATATTAATTAGATGAGTTTTAACTCTTCATACTTGGGCAACCCGGGATCCTTTGGGACAGGAAGTCTTCTTTATTCAGTTTAGACATTTGGGCCGGACCACTAGTTTCGAGGCTAAAACTTGGGATCCTTTGGGACAGGAAGTTACTTTACTATTTTTCACAAGTTCAAAATATATTTTAATATTTTTTGGGATTGGGAATTTTATTTTATAGATTTTTTAATATTTTTTTTCTAAAATGTATATGAAAAGTCATTTTAGAATAATCAGTAATATTTTTTAACAGTATTAAGATAAAAGTTAACAATTAGACATTTTCGTATTAAAAATTATTTTTTTAAACTTTTTAGATAGAAAAAATATATCATACATTTTTTGAATTGAAAAAATTTATTTTAAAGACTTTTTAATATTTTTTTACTGTTGGAGCCAAGCACACTGTCCTTGGAATAATATGGATTGCTGTGAGAGGTGCATATATAGGAGTGATATGCAGAATATTGCATATCCAGAATGCAGTATAGTTCTTGACTGAGACAAGGCCCGGATGTTTTATAAAATAAACAAAAGCTCAGCTTTATAAGTAACAAGATGAAATATATAAAAAATATTAAAAAATGGAAAAATATTAAAAAGTCCTTAAAACAACTTTTTCAATCTAATAAATCCATGATATATTTTTAATTGTTAACTTCCATCTTAACACCGTTAAAAAATATTATTGATTAGATTAAAATAATCTTCAAAATATATTTTAAAAAATACCAAATAATAAACACAACAAATTTTTCAATCCAAAATATATTTATCTAGAATGCCTAAAAAATAAATTTTTACTTTATAAAATGTTATGATTTTTTGGGATTGAAAATTTTATTTTATAGATTTTTTAATATTTTTTTAAAAATGTATTTTAAAGGTCATTTTAGTATAATCAGTAATATTTTTTAACAGTATTAAGATGAAAGTTAACAATTGAATCTTTTTGTATTAACATTTTTTTTTAGACTTCTTAGATAGAAGAAATGTATCATAGATTTTTTGGACTGAAAAAAATTATTTTAAGGAGTTTTTAGTATTTTTCCCAAAAAAAATCACAAAATAAAAAATTGAGAAAGGGAAATTGCTCACCCCTCCCCCTCCGCCCATGTGGCCTGGTCCATGTGCACAGTTAAAACGATTCTTGGGTGGACCGGGTTTATAGAATAAATTTATGAATCAATCCAATCAAAGATTGCCAACTAGATGAAAAAAAACTTTTTTTGACCTTTAGTGTCAAACGACTGAGTGTGATTGTTTTGACCCATAAAACATGCAGGTTCTCACAAGAATTTCTCTTAGAAATGCTACTAGATGTGGTTAATTTTTGAGATTTTTCAAAAATTTTGTCATATGTTAGAATAATTTCATCATTCTATTTTTTTTTAATCAGCAAAGGAAAAAGATTTTATTGATATAATTAAGAAGGTACAAGAGATACAACTCAACTATATCAAGTGCTAAAAATATTATTACTTGCAAGTTTCATCCTAACTAGGTTGACACTAAATAAGAAGATAATCATATACAAATACAAAAATCAAATAAGAGAGAGACAAAAGAAAAAAGAATTGGCAAGGCACCAACTCGACAACCAAAATTCCAGCCACTATTGCCTCCAATGCCATGAAACAATCAGAGGATCACCCTTACAATCACCCCAGAAAATTGTTAGCTAGCAAAAAAGAACTGGAAAATAGCTCTCCTTTAATCTCCATACGCAACAACACCACTGGAGGATCCAACTATGCCCAAGTAACATATATTGAAATTCATACTCAAACATCATATAATCTGTTCTGAGAAAGAAAATGTGATTCCGGGCACATTATCTAGCAGACATCCTCTACAAGTCTCAACAATCTGCCATTAAAATTTGAATCAGACTTGTAGTAACCCCCTCTCATCTCTGCCCATCAGACTTAGATAACACCCGTAATACACAGAAATCTGTAAATGAAGTCCTGCACTGAAAAATGATTAACTTCATTATTTGTTCTCACCCAGAGAAGGCCAGTCTTTTTCTTTTTTTTTTTGATTAGCTCTACAATCTCCTCTCAACTTGTTTGTAATTGTTCAAACATTAGTTTATTTCTGGTGGTCTAAATAGCCCACAAAATTGCCAAGGGTAGGACTCTCCAAATGATTATCTTTTTCTCTGAGAGATTCCAACCAAGCCACCTATATAGCAAATCCTTCACTGATGCAGGGGATACCCAAACCATTCCCCCACCCACCACTCCATGCATGCTGCCCATATCTTCCATGATTCATAACAGTTTCAAAACAAATGATCCGTTGATTCCAAATTCAAGTTACAGAATCTGCATTTTCCAAGATTTAACTCTTCCTCGTTAACAATACCTAATCTTAGGTATGTCAAAACACTTTATTCTCCCCCACCATATCACCCACCCAAAACATTCAACTCTCGGGGTAGCCATATTATCCCTTAAACTTCATCATTTCAATTGTTCAAAAAAATTAAAATTAAAATTTTGTATTAGTTTTTGGCACAGAGAGGCTTATTTCGTGATAAATTAATGTCATTCAGGTCACATGACCAGTAAAATTAACTGTTTTTTTTTAATGACCGTGAAGAGATGAGATTTAGATACTCTTCACTCTTGATAACATGCATGTAATAATGGGTGACAGAGGATCATGTGTCGTTTCTAGTGGGGCAGCTTGAATCATAACTAAAGACAATGAGGATTATTGGCCTTGACATTTTGAATGGGAGTGAAGCAAAGTGTGGTTGAGATTCCTGGCAGTGTGTACATCATCACTATTTACTCCAAAAAAATGACATAATATATATTACATAGCTTCTGGTTCATATGTGCAGTGAGTACGTGTTGTAATTTAATAGTATACGGTAAAGCATTTAGTCATAGGAGTCGAGGTCAACTATGAGTATTACTGTTATTTCATTTTATTTTTTCATTAGAAAAAGAAAGAAAATAGTGCCAAGAAAGCTTTAGATTCCAAAGGGTATTTTTAATCCCCTTGCATTAGCATACAAAGTGATTTTCTTTTAAAAAATACTTCTTACAGCCTTAATGGAGGGTTGCATGAAAATGCACATGTTATCTTTGACTTTACATAATTTTGCACATCTATTTTAATTGTCATAGATAATTTTGTGAGTAGTCATTCTTTAATGAAACTACCATTTGATGTATAGTTGAAAGGAAGAGTGACATGTGCGTTTTTAGAAGCATGCAAGAAGCACCAAAATAAGGGTTTTCTTCAAACTCTACTATTGAATTTTTACAGTGAAAATTTAATATTGCATGGTTGTTAAGAAATTGCCAAATGATGTTTGAGCAATGCTCATTCCTTTTCAAATAATAATAGACAATAACCACCAAAAAGTTAAAAAGAGGGATAGAATGATTTTCAAATAATAAATTTAAGAGTCGACCTGATGATAATTTTTATTTCTTTAGTGGACTATTGTCCAAATCACCCTATAATCTTCTATTGCTTTGTACTATTTAGTTGATTGTAATACATGAATTGTAACACCCATCACATCACTTTCATCAAATAATAATAATAATAATAATATCCCATAAAATAAGAAAAGTTTTAAAATGTACAGGGATAATCATTGTAATATTCCAACACTTTCATTAAGAAAAAACCTTCCTATAAAATAAGAAAAAAAATTACAATTTATAAAAATAATCACATTATATTGGATGATGACTTGAAGTGAACCTTGTTGGCTTGAAGAGGAGATTAGACAAATTAATTCCAATGACCTTGTAAAGCCAGTGTTTGGGAAAAAAAAAATGAGACTCACTAATAGTATTGAGAATAAATAATGACCTAGAACATGAATAAAATAAAGAAAATGAAAGGTTGAGATTATTGATCCTATTACTATTAGTGAAGAAAAGAGCTAATCCACTCTTATACAATCTATGAAACAAACATGACCATATACCATATAGTAATATGTATGTTATTAGGTCTATGACCTTTTTAAGCTGAGGTCAGGCAAGTCATTTGGCACATGCTCAATACTAGCAGGCTAGTATGAGGAAAGTAATCACAGTTACCAATGTAGGACTGATTTGATAACCTAAAAATATAAAAAAATTATTTTAGAGTTGTATTAGGATTGTTTAATTTTTTTATTTTAATTTATTCATAATTTTTCTAGTTTTTTAGTTTTATTAGAATTAATATAAAAAATATAGAAATTAGTAGTTTCTTATTCGAATTATTAGTCTTTATTATAGTAAGATTAGTATAAAAATAGGAATTTTGATTTTCTAATCAAAGTAGTAGTGTTTTAGCACTATAAATATGATGTAATAAGTCTTTATGGTTAATTTTTTATTAATATTAATTTAATTACGAATTTTGAAGAATTATTTTCGCTTGTTAGGTGAGGAGTCTCTATGTTACTTTTTTTATTTCCACATTTCCATTCCCCATTAGTTACTCAAAAGTCAAAACTGAAACATTCTATGAAATTGCAATTACTGTATTATTGGATCATTGACATGAAGTGAAAAGAAATGTGCAGTAATAATTGAACATATAAATGTTGTGACAATGTATTCTCCGATTTTATTATTCTATTTAAAGACACCATATGGGATCCATCAGTGACTGATCATATATCAAAGAATATCACCATCGACAAGATTAGAATATACGGACACTAAGGCATTCATCACGGTGAATATAGGCTTGGAACTGATGTATCATGAGTTCGGAGGTGTGGATGACTAGTCTCTAATCACATGAGGAGTTCTTATGTTCTTTGAAGTAGAGCACTTGCAGTACTAAATAATCGACTCACGGTAACTCAAAACTCAGCTAAACAAGCATGACGACTCAATTATTGTTATAGATATGAAATTCTCTATTATAGTTATAGATTTTAATAAGGAAGCTGCTTTTTCGAGTTTATCCAATAAATATGAGGAGACTGTTGTTTCGAATTTATCCAATAGATATGAAAATTTTGTGATTTGGTTGACAAGAAATTTTAGAAACGACAACTTAATTTACTATATAATGAAAGCAAGAGATGCACACAATCCTAAATTAAATTCTTTCATAATCAATTCTTAGAAAGATTATTTCTTTCTCCTTCTCTGACTTGATAGTTGTAGTGGCTATCATTAGAGGCCTCTTTGATGATCTTATTTACTTCTTATTGTCTTACAGAAATTACACAAGCTATCAATGCTTGACAGATTTTTTTGTCGCAACAGTTACATAAGATTTTATAACTATGAGGACAAAATGTCCAGCTTCAGCCCCGCCTTGTCTTTAATAGAACTAATTTGAGAAGAAAATAAATGGGTGAAACAGGAATGAAAGAAAGAGGTTAAAACGGCTATTTTAGCATCATCTCCCTTGTTAAGTTATAATTAAATAGATAAATTATCACCACAAGACAATATTATTTTTAGAATAACATCCCAAGAAAAGAGAATCAAAACATACCATACTGGTATATTTTTTTTTCCAGTGACTGGATGCACTAAAATTGGTAATTTAAACCTTAGCACAGAAAAAAAACATAAGATCAAGCTGCAAGTTTATTTTTATGGATTTCATGCATAGCAACATG